>JAQQZZ010083834.1:0-18849 GCA_030265115.1 Mopalia vespertina
TCAATTGAACAGTCCGCACTACATGGCATAACGAAGTGCTCTGCAGATAAAAATGTCTTCCGATGGAAAGATGCTCGTCAACACGCTGTACCATGGCGCAGTTGTTACCCTGTTCGCCTTAAGCTACGCTCGCTTAAGTAAAATGGCGCTTGGAGGCGTCTACCCGAAGTTCTAATTCTCTCAACGAGACGTGGGTATGGCCGTTGCTGACATTTCCTTGGCTTTGGCGTCTTAAGATGCCCTATTTAAACAGGGAATCATACCTGCTGATATCATGAAGTAACACGAAGGATGGCCTATATCGCAATGCTTATGGGAGATGCTCTTGCAAACGCTCGAGGACCTGGCTGAAGAAGCAGACCATCTGGCAGATCTACTTGCCTGCACCGCACCGAATCCCAAGGCCGAAGTTCGATGTGACTGCGCCTAACGAATCCACCAGGCTCACCTGCTATTTCTTCCCCATGACACAGTCGGCAAGCGCACCTACAGATATGCTTTTACCGTCCTCGACGTGGCTCTGCGCTATAAAGAGGACAAACCATTGGTCACAAAAGAAGCTAAGAGGTCGCTGACGCTCTCTCTCGCATCTACAAACGGAGTCCACTTAAATGGCCGAGTCTATTCCATGTCGACGCAGGGCGCGAGTTTATCGGCGAGGTGAGCCAGCTTTTAGCCAAACAGGACGTCAAAGTCACACACGGCCGCGTTGACATTCACCGGCATCAGGGAATTGTGGAACGTTTCAACCGGACCCTATCTGAACAACTATTTGGGAACGATACGCTCAAAAGATGCGGCTCCCGTCTGGCGTGCGGTCGTCCGACTGGGTTTCTCAACTGTCTGCTGTCATTGCGGCCTTGAATGCTGAGGAGACCCGACACATCGGGAAGAAACCGAAGGCAGCCATTAAGGCTAAAACAGTTGCACAGAAACCCCCTCCGTTGTATCTGGCCGCGCTGTTGGTAGCGCTGAAAATAAGCTCTCCTTGAGTGTTGGTGTTCAGTCTGGGGAGCTAGAGGGGGGGGCGCTGCCGCGCTACTGACTCTATATGGTCCCTCAAGGTGTACAGGGTAGAGCGTACCGCAACGAAGCCTGATGAGCCAGTGTCATTATCTGCAGGATGGACCTGTACGCGGCTTTGTTTGGGAAGAGCTTCTTGTAGTCCCCCCAGACACAGAGCTTTCTCCTGATGGTGTTCTCAGGTGATGAGAAGCTAGGGAGCATCCACCTGAATGATCCATTCAGCGCAACGCTGCCGCCCAACGTCGGCGGTTGCACTCCAGACAGGTGAGGTGGGCGTTGCCCCGGGTGTGGCCCTGGGCGTTGTCCAGGCGGTCAACGATGAAATGGCGGGTGTCATTGGGCTGCTAGCACCATAAGAGCGTGCGGTTGCGAGCGGCACACCGACCGTCCTGCTTTTTTTCCAGCAGGGCGAGGACGTTCTCGACGCGCAGGTCGTTGGCGTGTCCCTTTGTGGCTTCAACATGCTTGTAACTGACCAGATTGAGGGCGATGTTTCTCTGCACCTCAGTAGCGTCTTCCGGCGGGCCGGCAAGCTCTGTTTGCGGACAGCAGCGGCGGAGCTGCCTGAGATACTCAACGCCGCTCACGGCGAGGTAACGGAGGCTGCTCCACGAGATGCAGTCATCCACGACCCAGATACGTTGGGGGTCCTCGAGCGTCAGGCCTTGAGTAGAGATGACAGAAATCGCGTAGCCGAGTACGAATTCTGGCTATTTGCCCTCTTCGACCTCCTGGGCGGTCTCCACGCTGACCTCGACGACGTCGTTGAGCACGAGCTCCACCCGGTCCGGCCTGCCGTCGTCCACCAATAATGGTTGGGGACGGTCACCTTTACGTTCTGCTTTCGGTTGTCCCGCGGGCAATAGTAGGGGGACCGGATCCCTGGGGAATACTTGTCGGTAATGCTCAAAGAGAAGCTCCTGTGCCCGATCGCGTAGCACCATTCGCGAGATGAGCAGACGGTCAGAGGGCTTCAATGCGACCAAGAAGTCATCCCAGTCATCACACTTGGGGATGGCACACCGAATTTTCCAGCACTGGACCCTATCCGGCTGGAGCCGCATCGCCCTCTTCAGCGCCCGGAGGTCATCCTCATTCGCGCGGTGGTCGACCGTGATCTCCTCATAGTAGCCGGCAGCCTTGCGCATGCAGTCGTGCGGGGCCTCGCCCGTAATTGGTGGGGGCTGGCACTGGTCACAGCAGCATATGACCTGAACGCCCCTGGAGACCAGCCACTCGAGAAAAGTTTCCAGGATGAGGCGCGGGACGGTGCACACCTCGTCCCAGACGACGACTCTGGGGACAAACTTCTGGTCCATCACTTCCGGGGACCAGGCTTTTTGGTCGCTCCAGCAGAAGAACGAGTTGTATGTCTGGGCCTTTACGCCCCGGGCTCTTATCTTCTTCGCGAGGCGGTGGGTGGGCGTAAACACCAGGGGACCGCGGGCGTGAAAGAGCTCGATAGCTCTCGTCGTCTTTCCCTAGCCGCCGCATCCGTTGAGATGGCTGGGCGCCTTGCTGTCGGGGAGCAATTGACAGTACTCCCAGTGGTCGGCCTTCGCTTCGTACGCGGCGTGGTCCTGTGGCGCGAAGATTGTCTCGCCCTTATCTCTCCACTGGACCGGGGCTACGGGGGGCATCCTGTCCAATCCCAGCTTACACACGACACACACATCGTCCCCGCAGGCGCAAGGCCCGGGAGCGACGAAGGCCTCGACGCTGTAGAGCTTGGCCATGGTCGGACGGGTGAGGTAGAGGCTGCCTGTTGCCACCCGTACGGCTTCCTTGGTCGTGAACCGGCGCATAATATGGACGTTGTTGATGTGGGCGTAGGCTAGCATGCTTGCTTGCAAATGGGTGTATTAGGGCGGGGCCTCGTCGAAGTAAGTCAAGACCCAGCCCAGAGGGCACCGCACGGGCGTGCCCACCAGGGAGCCACTCTTGCGGCAGTCGTCTAACAAGTAGTCCAGCTCGACCTGCTCCATGATCAGGCGCCGCGTCATCCTCTTGCCGTCAATCTTGGAGCCCTGAGTAAATTTGTTGATGACCGAACACTCCTGGTCTCGGCTGTCCGGGAGCCAGACGTTGCACTGGGGCATGAGAGCGACGAGTGCCTCTGTGACCTCGAGGTGGGTCAGGAGGCCCGTTTCCGTGAGATAGGCTAGGAGGGCCGTGGGGGCCCAGACTTTTGCGACGAGGTGGCCCCCTAACCACACTGGTATGACCTGGTGGCAGTCGGGAGCAAACTCCCACGAGCGGACGCGGGTAAAGACTGTGCCGATGTCGACGGGCAGCGGGCCTTTGATGGCCACGCGGGCCAGACGGTGGCCTGGATGGCCAAACCGGCTGAACCAGGGGGCGGCCTCAACCTGACCCTGGAAAGAGGCGGGGTAGCATGCTCTCATATCGATACTGACGACGTCCTGCGTGTGGTAGATCGGGGAGTTCCACAGGACGCCGTGGCAGTGCTCGACGCAGGCCGCCTGGACCTCGTCTACGTGGTTGGCTGGGGTGGGTCGCCAGTCGTTCTCAATCCTTACAACGAGGCTAGAGGCGTGGTTCTCACCAAAGACCCTGCTAGCCAACCCCTCGGGGATTGGAGACAGAAGGTTACACGCGCAAACCAAGGCCTCGTGCGCGCGGCCGGTCCGGAAGTTTCGTCCGTCGGCGAGGACAAACTGGTTCACAGTGATCTTCCTGCCCTCGCTGACCCCAGCAGCCAGACAGCCATCGGTTCGTTGACGACCTCCTCCCGGATCGCCTTCCAGACCTCGACGCGTAGATCCGGATTTTTCGGGCCTGGGGGAATGCCAGCTCCGGTTGCCCTTGTGGAATGTGATCTCGATCGGTTTTTCCTGCTGGCGCCATACTTGCCAATCGAGTAGAGGGTCTCGCCGGCTATGTCGCAGACGATAATGGCACGCCGTGTAACTGCCTCGAGATCTGCGAGGTCTTGGAGCGTGGTACCTACCTCGTGGACGCCCTCCTCCCAGGCCATTATTTTCGCACGCCGGGCCGCCGTTAGTCCGTGCCCCCGGGTGGCGCTCTTGAGGTGGTTTAGGGTCACCTGGGCGACGCAGTTGAGGTCGCCAGCGCGCATTGGGGCGAGGTTGGCCGGGTCGGGCTCTCTGATGGGGTAGAGCCCGTACACGACAGCTGACATCGGGTAGGCGATCCCAAAGTAATGCCAGTCGATGCCCTACAGGACATCAGGGTTCGTTTGGGCTGTGATCTCGATCACGCCCGCCCCCTTGTCCTGCCAGCCCGGAGGGGATGAAAAGCATCCTCAAAGACGAAGGCACCTTCCTCCAGCTCCTTAACAAACTTGATCTTGATGAGGTACGCGCCTTCTAGGCCGCCCAGGATCTCGGTCGCCCGGTCGTGTTGTCATGGACGACGTTACCAGCGACGACACGGATTCGGCTGTTGATGACCACGTCGCCGAGGTCATCAGGATCGGGGGTCTCCTGCCGCCATGAGGTGAACACGTGGGCAGCGCTTTCCCGGGCGTGCTGCTTTTTGGCACGCCCCACGATCTTCGCGGGCTCGGCCGCGAGCTTGCCTGCTGCCGTCGTCCGGTCGATGTCGAAGCCGACGGCAGTGTCGATCGCCACAAGGTGACTGAACTCGGCGGCAAATTCTGCGGCGTCGCGGCGTATTGCCTTGTTGGCTCCTCGGGCCTTGGTGGACGGTGTGTAGCGGTCGAGGTTTTCGCAGAGGGCCACCAAGGCCACATGAGAGCAGGGGTAGTCTGGCCGTATACCAGTGGCGGCTTCGAAGTCGCGGCGTAATGCTGATGCTTGTTTTGCGTGCGTCATTATGGACAGGTATACACTGCCCCCTGGTTGGGGGGCGCCAAAGGGGGAGTGGCGCCCCTCCTCTGGTTTTCTAGTTGTGACAGTGCGAGATGCGTTGTTTTCCACCCTATTGCACACGTTTTTGGGGGTTAAGTTACCTCCCGGGAATGCTGCTTGGAACCGCCGCGGCCTCAAAGAGGCAGTCCGTTCGCCCCCCCACTCCCTACTGCTATCAGACATACATTTCCTATATTTCATTTTATTTATAGGTAGATGTAGCACCTTCAAACCTTTCGACATCCAATCAGTAAGTATTGTATACCTTGCCATATCTTGTCTTAACGGGAGGACCTATCACGTCCCACCTTGACCGTGGTTTCAAATTTGTTCAATTCAATAATCAGTACTCAGAAAGAGATTATACAATTAAGAAAACAGGTTTAATATCTGTTCATCAAGATATTCTGGCTAGAGCAAAAAGTATAGGAACAGAAAATGGAGAATAAAAATACCGTTTACAGAAAAAAAAACATGGTTACGTGTAGCTGTTCACTAACCCCGTTATTAATGCAAATGTTGCTAAACTCTAAGCAAGTTTTGAGCTAATTTCCAACTTTAAATATAATTCGTATCTCACCACTGCTAAAACACAGTTTTTTAAAACTTCGTCGATACAAGATATCGTCATTTGACCAGGTGATAAAGGTACGGTCATTATGGCTAGGCAGGATTACGTAAATGAGACAGAACGCCAGCTGAGTAATCCTCACCATTATAAAAGGCCTTTATGGTCAGAAAATCGTATGCATTGTTGGGTCTTTAGGGGATCAAACATTCCTTACAGTTAAGCAAAGCGATAACTTCTCGCCTGAGGGAACTCCACAAGAAGGCTCTTCTACCACTTCTTACCTCAAATTTACAATCCATAGGAGAAGCAACCGTCTATGCACCCAGTTAGACTTATTATATCAGGCTGTGCTTCTGAATTTTACAACCTATCGAATTATTGTTTACAACCTCGTTCCAGTCTATGTAATATACATTGTAGTTCATCAGGAGACACAATGCCGTCCGCAAACTATAAATAAACATCGAAATGTTACAGAAATACCACGACGTTTTATGGTACAAAGGATGTCAATATGTCTTTGTGAACACATAATGTTACTTAAATAGTATTGCTTAAGACTTAAGATTGCGTAGATTTACCATGCCGGATATGTTGAAAGTGAGATCGGAACTGTGACCACGTGACTTTTCACCGCGATGTAAATGTTTCCACCTCGGTGTAAAAGTTTTCTCCGCGGTGTAAATGGTTCCACTGTGGTGTAAACGTTTTCAACGCGGTGTAAAAGTTTCCACCGCGATGTAAACACTTTCTCCGCGGTGTAAAAATTTTGGCCGCGGTGTAAAGTATTCCACCGCGGTGTAAAGTATTCCACCGCAGTATAACAGTTTTTACAGCAGTGTAAAAGTTTTCTCCGCGGTGTAAATGTTTTCCCCGCGGTGTAAAAGGTTTCACCGCGGTGTAAAAGTTTTCTTCACGGTGTAAACATTTTCACCGCGATGGAAATATTTACACCGCGGTGTAAAAATTTCCGCCGAGGTGTAAACATTTTCTCCGCGGTGTAAAAGTTTTTCCCGCGGTGTAAAAGTTTTCAACGCGGTGTAAAAGTTTACACTGCGGTGTAAAGTCTAAGAAAAAAGACAGAAAAGTAAAAAACCTTAAATGTCCCTTACAAGCCACCGTAGAGAAGAGACACAAACTCAACGCATGTTAGACTGCTCGCCATAGCATAATAGCGAGTATAAAATGGCAACATCAACTTATTTACCGACTATTCCAACGACTCGTGAAAAAAAATCACAATTATTTTTACCAAGAGGAATCAGAAAGCTGATGTTATTCTTTGTATTGACATACCGTGTTAACTACGTAAGCCTATCCCTTTATTATTTGAGTTACGTGTAGTGAATTGGGTCATCTGTACAAAAAAGCAAAACAAGAAAGCCATCATCCTATCCTCCCCCCCCCCTTCACCCCCCCCCCCCCCACCTTCCCAACAACAGCATACATTTATAAAAAAAATGGGGCATTTCACATGTAAATAAAAATTGAATACAGTAAAATGAATACAGTAACTCAAATTACCGGTACTTTGTCTTTAGGAATGTGTACAAAAACATCTTGTGTTGAAATTAAAAAACAAAAATAGTACTATTTGTCAGCTGACGTGTTAACAGGTAAGGTTGCGGTTCAAATACTAAAATAACTTTGAAGTCATAGATTACTTTACTAAAATACATAACAGCAGAACAATATTGCACAGGTACCATAATATGCAACATGTAAATATATTACTACCATAATATTGTCCTGAGATAAGTGGTGTAAGTAACCCAAGACATAATTTTATTATCTGACCATGATAATCAATTTAATAGTGTCGATAATTGGGATACCGGTGATCAAGTGACTGACACCAATACAGTAGTACAACATAAACTGCAAGAATAGAGTTTTATCCTAAAAAAACCCCACATCCTCACGTGTTGGGGTGGCTGCGATGATCAACTGTAAAATGCCGACTGCTGTCTGAATTAGTCATCTACGACTTTTTTTTTTAAACCAGTGACGCAGTGAAAATCCATGTTCAGAAATTGGCGCACGACGTTAATGGTAATGAGTTACTCCACGTGACGTAAACAAGGTAAGTTGTAGCTAGACATGTTTATTTGTAACTGTCAAGTCGACCAATCAGTGATCTAGTTTCTAACAGAATAGGCGAGTTCTATCTAGTTCTACAAACATCAGCGTAAATATTCTGCGGACCAAAGCTATAACGCTCTACATGGCGTCCGGTATAGTTATATTACCTACAAAATTACTAGAGTTGAGTTGAAAACCTTATTTGCCTATCAATGAAACTAGAAACCGTAACTGCAGTGTGTGTTTTTCAAAAGAAGGAAATAACTTTGTTAAATCAAGCAAAATAAGGGTCTTATTTTAGGTTGCATATTGCAGTATAGCAAAATTGACAAAACACTCCGTAAAAAATTAGATTTAACGCAATTCACACCTCAGTTCGGTTCTCGATTGAGTAGGCCTATATTCAATTTCAATTCCCTTCGAATTAGTAAATGGAGACGTCAGTGTTGTAACTTAACACTTGCTTTAATCCAATGTCAGGCAAAATTATGTGCGATATAAGGCCTACTTCAGACACGATTTTGCTTTATATCTGTAGGTCGTTTATTCTTGTATATTTCTACAATGCATCTTGCTTAGTACTGTTATGTCATAACGCTTCAATGTTGTTGTATCCTAATCTGTGGTATATGATTGGCTGGCTGTTGTTTTACATCAATCAGGCTTCGCGAACTTGAAGATTTGTTCTCTGTTATACGCATAATGCGTTCCAAAACACTGCATCAGCTCTGCATCAGCTCTGCGTATTCGGTAAAATTCGGTTTGCGTTATTGATTTGAACTAAACTTTAAGCTACATTGAATCTAGCGACATTTTGTATACGGCAGTTGCACTATCAGCCGTATTTAGTTTGTCAAATAAAATCTGCGTTCGACATGTCGGTGCCTTTTCTTTTATATCAGAAAACACATAATAAAACTGTTTTTTCAACATTTAAAATTCAAATTAGGTTTCAGGAAATGTTAAAAGATCAAAACCGATATCCCGCGAACTGTGGTGTAGCGTTCTCCGCTTAAAGTGTGTTAAAACACTATTGGCTGTGATTCATGCAACCCGGATTCGGAGAGTTGAGTTCAGTTCACGAGTCTTTCATTGTTATTTACGATCGACGACCGCACAGTTACCGCAGAATAATAAACAGAATGAGTTGTACTGCTTCTTACGCAAATTTGAGCACGATTAATGAAAGGTAGACTATTTTGAAGGATAGAACCCTTGTATTTAACCTAGTTTAGTACCGGTATTGCAACCAATAAATTGACAGAACACCATTTGGCTTAGAATTGCATGCATTGTATACACTGTAAAAAAATCGCTGTAAAATAACGACGAAAACACTAGCAGTAGTGGTTGCCAAACTTTCGTCGTTATTTTACAGTTAATGGTTTTTTTTCCGGATTTACAGCGGTTTCGTTATTTAACAGATATTTTGTAGATTTACAACGAAATATGTAGGTTTTCTGAATATAGGATGGCTTCCTTTTATTCAAAGCAAAACAATGAAGGATATTTCAATCATTATATCTCATATTCAGTACATGGCAATATAAGGGATAGGATGCTACAACAACATTAGTATTGGAATCATTTCGATGCCATTGATAGTGTGATATATACATCCTTTGTGTCGTGAAACTAGCATGTGGACAATGCTTACACCGATACATGTTAATTTGTTACTATAGTAGGCATATGGTGTTGTTATTGGTACAAGCTCCAATTAAAGGCAAAGAAAAGACACACGGTCCTTAACTGATGAAGATGCGCGCCTCCTTGGTCATGCAGAACACCCTTATAAAAAAAATGGAAATACTATTACAACGTCATTTTATTGGAAAGTTTATTACGTTATTGGAAAATCTATCATCTGTTAACCTTCAGAGATATCACCATTAAGTTAATTATCTAGTTTGCTGCCTCTCAGACGGACGATAGATAATGGCAGTGCGATAGTCATTCGCCTGAAGCCCGATGAATATCCAATGATTCAATAGTTTACGTCTTTATCGTCGTTAACGAAATAACGTCGGTCTCTGCTTAAATTTTACGACTGTATCGTCGTTTTATTTACCGTTATTTTTGTGTACAGTGTACGCCTACTACCTGGCAGCACTGAATCGAATCGGAAGAATGAAAAGTCGACAAAAATAATAGAAAATCGAACCGAATCGAAAAATAGTCCAATCGTGACAAACCTAGATGGAAATTATTTTATGCATAAATAAAAAAAAACAATCTGATAACATTGCCACATGGCTCTTCTTGTGCTTTAACAGATCTACATGCAGTGGCCTGTCTTGTGGCTCTGCCATGTATACTCCCTACGGCAATCAAACAGACAAGTCACCCATGCAGATACATCGTGGATATATATGACACTAACACCAAAGCTGAAGATGTGAGACTCTCTTCTGCAAACCAGACATTCTTGCTAATATTTGTAGATGTAGCAGCTCCCTTGCAAAGCATCTTATCGCCAGACGAGACACCAGTTATCACCTGTTCATATGCCCCAAAAGCAATGTATGCAGTGTAGAGCCTTCACTATATATTGAACATTGAGTATTCGCAGCATGTTGGTACATCGTTTAAATTGATAGAAAGAATGGGCCATGGATTAAAAGCAATAAAACAGCACACGGGAATGAGATAGCGGCAGCAGAAGTTTTACAAGAAAAAGCACAGCCTTTCGATTAGCTAACAGCAATGTGACTGTTTGAACTGTGCTTTCTGTTTCCAATTACAAGTGAAAATATGATTAATTTTATTCAAGCTTTGTCAAAAGTAACGTTTGTCTTGTAAACTTGGATGCTGTGTTACCAGTCTATTTATCAATTTTAATCTATCGTTTTTTATATCGCCACTGTAAACAAACTGAATATTGGATGGCAGCCAATTTTAATCATCAGAAAATCCGAGGATTATAATACTTCATCGGACCAAGATTGCCATGGTCTCAACCAAGTTTTCCACTATGACAAAGTTTATCTTAGTCACACTGATATTTTTGGTCGGAGCGAGCACATTTATCTTGGTCGGATCGACCAAGTTTTTCGAGTAGACCAAATTCTGCTAACAGTGTCCCGTATTAGACTCATAGATAAACTTAGACAGCCGTTTAAGCGTATATTTTTCCAACACAACAGCAACTTGAACATTTGTTCCGTGCAAGTTTTAAGTTACACCAATTTTTAAGTTTGGTATCTTTCGATAGAGATCAACTTACTCAACATTCACAAAAAATTCGTCCAGATGTACGGAAAAAGCGCAACATTTTTTCACTGCAAGGCTCTATATGTTTTGAAGTGTCAAGACGTCTCTATTATGTTTTGCTTATTACCAGGCGCAATTGATAGGTGTAGACTCGAATTTAATCTATTTTCTTCTCACATATTTTTTAAAAATATCAGTATTAAATTTGAACCTATACAGTTTCAATCCGCGCTTCCTGAATCCAACAAAGTGAAAATATGGTTGGTTGGTTATTAAAGATTTTTTGCGTCCAAAACACACACTAAACGCAAACAAACAAACAACCATACAAAAAAAGGAAAGAGCCAAATTGAGTATACAACACACAGACGAATGCAAACTGGACTGACATCTATACAAACAGTTATACATAGGATCAGACATTACAAGGTACTTATACATACAATTATAACAGGGAATAACATATATCACAAAGAGTAAAATATTTATATATATATGAACCTATAAGTGCTGGTAATAAAATGAATAACACCCTAAACACAGCTTGTTGTTTCCTTATTGGTCTCAACAGTGTGTTCATATATGGTTTGTACACACCTGCAGCAATCAGCTTATTGTGGAATATATTTCTTTCCCGAACAAACCGTATACATTGAAAAAAGTATTGCTCAATGTTTTCTTCAAATATCACAGAGACCGGATCGGTGTAAATTGAATCTGTGCAGGTAACTATTTAGAGGTATATGGCCTGACATTATTTTATGAAAAATAACTTTAGCCCACCGGGAGGAAAACGTCAAAACATGAGAGATAACCGAAGGTTTGTACTCAAAATAAAACCTACCTTTGTCAAAGGAATGGCTTTACTTTATTTATGACATCTACGGGTGAAAATTTGACATCTGTAACAATGTTTGTAAATGATAATGCTTGTTTTGCGAGAGAATCAGCCATTTTATTACCATACAGGCGTACGTGTGCTGGTTTTTGTACCATATACATTGATACCATGATAAAATAACGTACTGTAAACAATGATAATCTCCAATACAATTTGTGGGGATTTCTCCCATTTAAAATTTTTGATTCCCTGCAGACAGACCAATGAATCTGAAAATATCACAGCATTATTGGGTTTAAAATCACATAAGAAAGATGAAATAGTTCTCCAGTAATATCTTAGAAGAAACCTGGTAGCCTCAAGTTGTTATTGTATTTTATTTCTGGAAGGAAAAAACTGCCCCAACATTCCCACTCTCCTGGTACGTAAAAGCAGCTGTGTATATTTTTAAGTGGCTTGCAAAATTTGACTCAATATACTCTGTTGAACAAGATTTTGAGATATATAGAGGGAAAGACTTTGCCACTTCATTTTGGAGGTGTAGACACACAACAGAAGTCACCAAGTGCCAGGAAAGGGAGACTGGAACAAAAAATTTACGGAGAGAAAGAAGATCAGCATCAATGTTATACAAACTCTGTAGTGTTCTTAAATTAAAAGGCTTTGCTCTCTCGTCATCATTACTTTTATATTCTGGGTAATCTAAAACAAATACAGCCGAATTATTAAGTGATGGCTTTATCTTTAAATAAAATTGTAATGCTCTCAATTGTCTGCTAAACTCTAAGAACCACTCATTGTACATAAGTTGCAATACATTAAAGGGGGTGCTTTTTAAACAAATCCGGAGAGTAGCTGTCTGAATGGAATCTAGTTTTGATTTTAATGTTTTACACGCAGAGCCAAATGCCTCTGATCCATAGTCCAGGCGATGTCTTATTAATGCCCTGTATAATAGCAGGAGAGATGTTTTATCAGCACCCAGGACTTTCCGGACACTGCTCTTTAGATTTAGCACTTTATGACATTTACACACAAGCATATTAATATGATTGCCAATGCCAATCTCTTGTCAAAAGACCGTTCCAGGTTTTTAAAGGGTTCTGACACTTTTAAAGGTACATTTTCAAGTAATATTGGAACAGCGAGTTTTTTTCCTTTTTCGTGTAAACAAAACTATCTCTGATTTTGATGCTGAGAATCGAAAACCCCACATTTTACTCCATCTGAGGGGTTCCATTCTCCAACAATACAGAGGGAGATAAGTCTTTCCCATATAATACTCTGTCAAACCCGTGTGGTAACACACTGCGAGAAACTTCATCCCACATACGTAGATGGGATGAGCGCGTGACGTAAGCCAACCAATAAAAATTTGTGGTTACTTTTTAATTTTATCAATGAAAGTTGTAGGTCAAGTTGACTAAGAACTCCAAATATGGTACATTTACACACGACACTATCAATCGTCTGCAACTTCGATAATTTATATATAAAAAACACAAGGCTGAATATGACAATAATATGACCAGCAAAGATATGACAACACAAGAAGTGCTTTTAAATTTGACAGCCGGTAACCGTGTCTATTTAAATAGAGCCAGAAGTTCTGAGCAACAGGTATCCCATTTTATCCTTTCTGTGCGAAAACATGACGGCGAAGATTACGAGCCTAAGTAATTCTTTGAGATGTTTTATTTCCAGTGTTGAGAGAAACCTTCGTCAAAATGAATACGGCTCCTCGATAATTACAAGTCTAGAATTGTCAAAAACAAGCTAGTCTTTGAAAGCTAAACAAATTCAACTGAAAAAAGAAGGAAAGGGTAACAAACCTTTCAAGTCGGACCCGATCACAGATCGACGTTGAAATCGGCCAGCTGTATATATGACCGCGGCGAGCTGGGACGAAGCTCGCAGTGGAGTGATATCATGCTTAAATCGGATTCCTTATGACGAGAGTACATAGAATTTTCATGTGAGAGACAAACCACTACACGTGAATGCAAGAGACACTCGCATGTAGGCCTAGTAAATGTTACATGTACGCTACAAGTTGCAATCGATGTCCAGTTGATCTTTACAAATTCTATATGCGGATAATAACGACCTGCGATTCTGAAGAGTGAAGATTATCCTTTCTACGTGGCTCCTAAATCAAAAAATCTTCGTAGTATTGACATTATGGTACAAAAACCAATGCGTAGGGGTCAACACAATTGCAGGAATAATGAAGTTCATGAAATCTGCTGCAGGACTCTCCGGTCAAAAAAAGCTAACAAACACTAGAGCCCGTAAGTACCTGACACTAAAGTTAGTTGACAACAAATTTCCACCGACTGAAGTAGGCCCTAATGCAGATTACAGGCCACAAGAATGTCCAGTCCATCTTGAAATTATTCTTCGTCACAGTGAAAAGAAACCGGATAAACTGGACTGATGAGTAGAATCTGATATTATTTAAACTATATGTAACTGACAAATCGTGCGCCAAACTTTTCAAGTCGAGCAGCTCGAGCGCGATACCATGGTGTTGACCCCTTGTTTGAATCATGATCTGTTTTCGAGTTTTCATTTGCAATATTTTTAATTCTTCAATTTATTATTGTTAATTACTGCCTGACATACAGATTATTATTGTCATCGCGTATTAAAACGCTAAATTGAAGTACATTTATTACGGGACTATATGCCTTTTGCTCATTACTCATGTTAAGCCAACAACGCTATCATATCACTACGTAGTAATTTGCAATACAAATGTCAAGTGTTTTTTTTTATTTTTTTAGTTTCTCAACAGAAAATCCGGCTGATAATCCGGAAAAATCTTTTTTTTTTCAATCTCTCGAGTGGGAATTCTCATCCCAGAATCCATTTGTGTGGGATCCTCTTAGTCCCAATACGTAGTTCTGCTTGGAAAAGAGTTATCTTGTGATTTAAGTCACTGGTCAGAAACGTTTCTACTTGGATCAGATTGGTAAATAAAGTTGTCTTGGTAAAAATCCACTTACTCTGTAATGTTAAAACAGTTCTTAAACGGCGAAAGTTGCTAGTCATTCAGGACAAGTGAGCCCTGAGTCGGACTTGTACATTTGTTCCGTGCAAGTGTTAAGTTACACCAATGTTTAAGTTTGGTATCTTTCGTTAGAGATCAACTAACTCGACTTTCACAAAACTGTGAAAGAGACTTAATTTTCCTCTCCATTTAAAAAAAAATTCAGTATTAAATTTGAACCTATACTGTTTCAATGAGAGTGTCTTGAATCTAGCAAAGTGAAAATATGGATCGATATCTTACTGAAATTGTTTAAAAGAGAATCTCAAATCCATGACCTGGATATTATATTTATTAATCTTATGGGTAGTAACTTTCATTAAAACAAAAAATTACTACCATGGCTTTATATATTTGATATATCCAGATTACTTTTCAGAAATCTTAATTTTACCAGATTATACTCACAGTGATTTTTCAATATCTTGCCTAATTTCATTAGTTCTGCAAAAAATGTAAATGACATTTCAAAGATTACAACTAGAAAACTATTTTAAACAAGGCATTTCATAGAGAACACATACAGATTGCCAAGCTGGGCATGCACTTTAAAACAAAAGCTTGATTGGTTGGTTGGTTGATTGATTGTTTAACACCATCCTCAAGTCTATTTCACTTACATGATGGATTTGTTCCCCAACAAAAAATGACCATACTAACACAATCATAAAGTATTATGCGTTTGCGTTGTTGAGGAAATGAATGTTCCTCTAAGGCTAAGTACAGACAGGATGACAGAACTACATACTAATGTTAGGCACAGACGGTAGTGAAATTATAAATTGAAAATAAAAAAATATCAAATGTAAATGAAACAAAAGAAAAGAAAGAAAGGACATAGCCAAAATCCTGTATCTGTAATCTATAGAATATCAGTCAATCTGTAAATAAAAAACCTCTTCACCTGATTCAAATGTTTGCATGACATCTCACATTATAGTTTGTAAATGTATATATATAGCAAGGCCAACGAATCATATATCCAACAAGGAAAAGTGAAATTAAAACAAAGTTAACGATTTGAGGATTCAATCTGTAATGCCGAGCAGCACAGAATGATAACCAAGTAATTAATGTGTTAATTGGTTTTTCTATTTATGGTAACAGGTCTACACTCAAGCGTATATCAGACAATCAGCAAATACAAAACCTCTTCCCCTTATTCAAATGTTTGCATGACATCTCACATTGTAGTTTGTATATGTAGAAATATAAACAGCAAAGCCTATGAAGAATATATCCAACAAAGACAAGTAAAATAAAAATAAAGTTAACGATTCGAGGATTCAATCTGTAATGCCGAGAAGTACAGAGAGACAATCAAGTAATGTGTTAATTGATGTTTCTACTTATGGCAAAAACTCTGCTCTTAAGCATATGAACAGAGGAAATAAGTATGTCTACGTTATGTCAAGCTGAGCTCCAAACGTACAACTGCTTCATCTTTCAGTTGAAGCGATTTGTTTCTTTTTCTGCAACATAGTCATGCAAATCCGCGTCAACCATTCCTAGATGTTAGCCAATTCCAACATAATTTTCAAGGGCATTCGGTGTTTAACTATTAACTTGATGAAGCCAGATTCTACTCACCATCCCATTCCGAAAACGCTGTGCCCTCATCTACAAAGATATCAATGACAATTTTACAGTTAGAAATGTAATTAAAAAATTTTTTTGCGTCAATTCATTGGTTAGAAACGATTTAACTTAGGGCATGTTCCCGGATAAACTCTGTTTTGTGGCTGACAATTTGTTTGATTGCACTTAAAGAGAAAGGCTATTTTTCGTCCTAACCTTATTAACGTAAGGCAAAAAGCTAAAAGGATGTTTTCTTATCAACGGGTAAACAATTAAAAGAAAGTTCAAATCATACATCTTTAAAAAATTGCGAAAATGTTAAAAAAAAAAAATCGATGGAAGGATACAAAATTCAAACAGATCTTGAAAATTTTTATAAATATTTCAAAAACATGCATGGAATTCCAGAACAAACTGATTAAGACTTTCTTAATAACGATATAGAGCCCAATGAAGGTGTTGATGACTAAAACTGGGCAATAACGGAAGGAGACATCTGCTTTGCTATAAGAAAATTAAAAACAAAGAAAGCGTGTGGACTTGGCAATCGATGTGGAGAAATTTTCAAGACAGGGTAATGCATTTTTTGAACCATATTTAGTGAAGATTTTCAATCATTTATTCAATAATGGTCTATATCCTGAGACACGGGGCAAAGGTATAACAACTCCTATACATAAAAAGGGTGATATAAATGATGTTGACAATTACCGAGGGCTTAACTTTATAAGTGTTTTTGGTAAGTTACATTGCGTGGTTTTAAATAATAGGCTGTATACACGGGCTGAATCCAATAATAAATTAGATGACTGTCAGTTTGGTTTGAGGAAGGACAAAGGCACTATCGATTGTATTTTAAGCTTATACACCATTATATTCAAGGCTTTCCAGGATAAAACCAAGTTATTCTGTGCGCTTAATGAGCTTAGGGAGGGTAATAACAATGATTCGATTTTTATTGAATATCAAATTTATATTTTTATATTGTTGTCTGTAAATGACGCTGTTCTAATTTGGAAAACCCCATTGGTGTTAGACAGCTTGCAGCAAAAGTAAACAAAAATATTGTGACAAATGGGATCTCACTACGAACACAAGTAAAACTGAAGTACGGGTATTTGGAACTTGTAAATGTAAAGGAGACTTTTCCATGGAATTATGCCAATTAGCGATTGGAAGTGATAGATAGCTTTTGTTTTTTTGGTCATCACATTAAAATATAACTTATTGATGACTGAAACAACTAAATTGCTGGCCAATAAAGCTAAGAAATCTGTTTATTTGTTTATTAACTATGTTTTAAAATGATTTATTGCGATATAGATAAGAAATTAAAACTGTTTGACAGTATGATAAAGCCAATTATGTTGTACGGCTGCGAAATCTGGGGATTTGTTGATCAAAAACATATTGAGGTGTACATAGTCAGTATTAAAAAATAAATTTTAGGTGTTCCAAGAAAGTGTGTATGTATCTGTAAACTTAGAGTTGTGGTGTAAATCAGTCCGGTGCGGGACTGACACACTTCAGTACTATGTAAATCAACATCATCAAGTTGTAGCCTGTAAAATTAATATCAAATGGAGTTCCTCAATGCTGTGTTACCTCCACTTTTCTATTTAATTGAATGATTAACGATTTACCATGATTTTTAAATCCTAAGTTGTCGTGTTGCCTTTTTGCTGATGACAAAGTTATTCAGTTTTCCCATCGTAATATCAGTCTTGTTTCTCGTAGTATACAGGAGTTTATGGTGTTCTGTTTAAATGTGTTCATTTGAACCTTACCGGACTAGTGGTCTACAATTATAATTTGTGTCATACTTTTTACATTCCTCTTTCATAATATTATTCAACTACTATTTCATTCTCCCAAAATTGTTTTCATCTATCTGCTGGACCCCATGGTGGCCACTCTAATTGCTCCGGATCATCCGCTTTTAAATTTACATTAACTACCCTAGTATGGGTCCTTCTCAATTTAAATTATGGTTTCACACTGAGTAGTACTAATTTATATGAAATTAAAAAATATATATATATGGTACATGTAACTGTCTCTAGTCTTAATTTCGGATCTTTTTAATCTCAAATACTAAAGTTTTTCTCAAAATAGGTTGACATCAACAGTTCTTTAATTTATATTTTTTCAACCATTCTTTATTGATTAAAAACATTTTGATCTATTCAATTGCAGTTTAGTTTCTTAGCTCTGGTTTATTGACCCCTTCAGTGAATTCCTTTCCAATTCTTTTTTTTTTCATAGGATAAAAATCCAGACTTCTGTTTCCGACCAAAGGTGCTTCAGAGAATTCCTTTCCAATTCTCTTTAGCAGCAGGGGGGCTGACCATACTTTCTCTATTAGGTCGCGGAGGTGGCCGAGGCGGCCGCGGAGGCGGCCGCGGAGGCTCCCAGCGGTAGTTCAGGGGAGGGGGGGGGGGGTAATGTGCATACTTCCTCTACGCGTCCATGGCGGCTCCCAGCGGTAGTTCGAGCAGGGGGGCTGAGCATACTTTCTCTATTAGGTCGCGGAGGCGGCCGCGGAGGCTCCCAGCGGTAGTTCGAGCAGATAAGACTTCACGTACATAAATAATTGGCAATTGCTAATGTATGCCGGGCCTTCTCGACGTAC
>JAQQZZ010083845.1:5450-18847 GCA_030265115.1 Mopalia vespertina
TCCCATACACCCTGCCAAAGATTTCAAATGTATTTACAAATTTTGGGCTTAACATCTTTATTATATATTTTACATTAGGAAATTGGCTTGTGAGGGCTGCTTTAGCTTCCTTGTCTACAACTGTGATCTGTTTCCAGGATACACAAAGACAGAGCAGAACTTCCGCTCCACTGACTTTTATAAAAGACATTTATATTGATTGAGGATCTGAGGTTTGACGGCTGCTTGACACTAAAGCTAAAGCTATACGACTCTGAAGATGGTGCTTGAAGAAAAGATCTAGTGCTACCATAGTCCAGCTTCGAGCGTACCAGAGAACGATATAGATTTTATAACAAAGATCTTTCGCACCTTAATCGTTTATAGATGTTATAACCGTTGTTATGAAGTGAATTTCAGAATAGTTGTTTGTTTTTGTGAATTTTAAATTTCTTTAAATGAAAAGGTAATATTACATTCGTTCAAATCTGTAAGTCACGTGGTGTGACTTGAACCTGGACACGACTGCCTGTCGCTTGGTAGCTGTAAAGTTGTCAATCAAATACCATAGCCAATGGTGTTTCTTGAGTGCCTAATTGGCTTGAACAGTCGAAATTATTAAACATACGTTTTCGGAAAGGTTAAAATGGGAAAAAACTAAGAGATTATAAAGAGAACTAGAGAAGAGAGAAAGAGAAAAGCGATGAAGATAGTTCGGGGTTTTCGGACAAGGTTTCTAAATTGGGGATAGACTGAAATTGACAGACATCAAGATCTGAGCTAAGTACAACTATAATTCTTTATTTTAACTATAAGAACAACTCAACACTACCAGGATATAGGTTACTGTACGCTCAATATATTGTTAATTGATGTTACGTAACAATTAAATAGTAACGCAGGAGCGATTGCCTTCATTTTATACTAAATTAATTATAATACTTTTAATTCGAAACTTGTCTTTGTGTTATTATATTTCGGTCGTCACTATAAGGTTGTATATGATCTTCAGTGTATGCAGATGTGAAATTCTTAAATACGCTTCCACTGTATGTAACATCTCCAAAGAATTTCAATAGTTTGCATATACGTAATTGAGACTTTTCTTTGTGTAATATCATCTTTAGATAAAGAAGGCTTCTTAACATATGGCAACAGAGCTCGGTTTACAACTATTTTAAACTAAACAAACCGACTTGAGATATATTTCACAGAGACAATTTCTTATTTTAAAAGAGTTGAATCATGAATGTAATGTTATTTATTACTTTTGAAAAGAAAATCTTACACATTGACTTTAAATCGATCATTGAATTAAAATTTGGGAATGGATATGGTTTAGTTAGATTTAACTTGAAGCCATTATTTAAGCTTCGATGTCGATGTTGCCCTCTATGTGTTGACTTGATTGCACAATGTATAAAACTTTTGAATAAGAAGAATAGACAAAAATTAAATCGGATCCAGTGTTATTGATTTGGAGTTTACCTACATAGAGATTTAAAACACATACGTAAATAAGAGAATAAAGCGGTCAAAATTTACGAAGTCTTAATTATAGTTTAAAAGTTAACATAGTCACATAATTGTAGGATGGCAGACTTGTCACACGGCAGCATAACAAAACAGCTGATTGATTTTCTACTTTGCTGCAATGTGAAAGCCGACACCAGGAAGATATTTATTTTCATGTTAATAGTATTCGAGAGATGCCATTATCGCTCGTGAACATGTGTTACGGATCTGAAATTCAAGTGTGTCAATTTAAACTAGTGCGGTTGTAGTCAGGACACACTGGTGACCGACCGTGTTTTCTAACAATGACGTCAGTCCCGCCTGTAAAATTAACTATAATTAACGCTATTCTTACTCGAATGCTAGTGCAATACAGATGTTTGTATTTTAAAAATCAGTGGTCTTTCCCTTTAAGTGTTAATATATTAAAACATTAGGGTTTTTACCCAAACATTGTTACTATTGTTGTTTAAGAAACTTGATGACAACTTTCCTGGCCATGCTGTCAAACAAGTCTTCCATAGAGGCGACTTTTTAGAACTGTCGCCTAACAGTGGCAAAATCCACACAGGCAACCAATATGTGCTTGATGGTGTACACGCATTTACAAATTCCACACTTTTGTTGGGGTTTTTTTGTGAGATGACTGTATTATACTACATCGCGGCCGTTAAAGCCATCCTGTCCTTTCGAAACAATTCATGGGAGTGAAGATTTTTACCGAATGCAGGATGTATGGCGTAAAGTTGTTTTCTTGACTTTGTCCCATACACCCTGCCAAAGATTTCAAATGTATTTACAAATTTTGGGCTTAACATCTTTATTATATATTTTACATTAAGAAATTGGCTTGTGAGGGTTGCTTTATCTTCCTTGTCTACAACTGTGACCTGTTTCCAAGGATACTCAAAGACAGAGCAGAACTTCCGCTCCACTGACTTCAAGACGTTTATATTGATTGAGGATCTGAGGTTTGACGGCTGCTTGACACTAAAGCTAAAGCTATACGACTCTGAAAATGATACTTGGAGATAAGATCTAGAGCCAGTAAAAATACCCTTTGATTCAGCAAAACAGATGGATGAAGATTAAGGCAGACAAAAGGCTACAACATGCTGCAGCTGCCAGCCTATCTCCAGTCTGCGATGCATCGGTGTTGATAAAGGAGTGATTTTCGTAACCATCAATTATCCCACCAAATTCCTGCTGAAGAAAACCTTGGTCTTGGAAAGAGCCAAGGCGAAGAAGACGGAAAGGAAACAGGTGCGATGACTTTTAAACATATTTCATCATCTCTTATATGTTGATTAACGCATAGCCCAAAAGAAGCTATTTCCGTGGGACTACGCTGGATCAAACACACAGCTGTAGTAGAGTTTTTAATTTTGTAGCCTTTTGAAGACCACGTTTCATCCTTCTATGGTGTAAGAATGCATGGCTCTACATACAAGTGATGTGCGGAATGTCCAAAAGACTCAGCGGAGAACCTGGTTGCATCATTCTAACACGTGGTATCTATATTTAGACTCATACAGAAACACCATGCTATAAAACGCTGCTTGCTTGTATTCTGACCAAGCCTCCAATTCTAGATTTCTATTGGCAGCATACACCCAAAATTGTGGGAACCCGGCCTATCAGCGACGCTCTATCACACAGCAGTCGCGTGGACATGTTTTGTAGAGTAGAGTAAACCAACAACTCCAATAAAAGATACACATGAATACACGGTGATTCAATATTTCGATTTGTTTTAAAACCATTGTCAAGAAATGACCAAATAAACCGAAATATTCAATCACCATGTATCCATGTGTATCTTTTTTTAGAGTTGTAAGTATACTCTACTTTAATAATTCACTTGAACTTGCTTAGGATGAAGTGACTAAGCTTGTAGTAGTTGGTAGGTATATGTACGCTTAAAGAATACCTTACAATCCAAAGACTGCTGTGTCTATATTGAAACCCTTGTACATTTAAAACAAACCACACTATCAAGGCTGATGGAAGGCTGGAGTTTCACGTTAAGATCATGCTGATTAAAAGTGGTAATGAAGAGATCAAGGTCGTCTCTGGAATACTGCTAGAGGATAAATATGTCATCCAAATAACGAAGATACAACTGGGGCTGCTTAGCACACTTTCCAAGGGCTTCATCTTCCCACTCTGCCATGAAAATGGAAGCAAAGCTGGGACTAAACCTTTTACCCATAGCACAACCCATAATTTGCTGGTATATTTGGTCATTGAACTCGAAATCATTACATTTCAAACGTTCCACGAGAAGTCGGGATAACGATCGAAAGCAATTTTAGCAGAACGAAGTCCCGTCTCAATATCGATATTTGTGTACATAGATGCTACGTCAGGCGTCTGTAATATGATGTCTTTATCAGCCTGAATTTCAGATAACTATTCAAAAAGTTCTCAGCTCTTCTAATAAAACTGGAGTGCCTGTTAGCAATTGGTGTAAGGTGCTCATCGGTAAGTTCCGACGCGTGGTAAGATTCAGAGGCACAATCTGATTTTATATGTCTACATGTGGCACAGACCAATGTAACTTTGATCCTCTAAAGATATTTTTATTTCATTGAAATTCATACGGTTTTTGGCCAAATATTGTAATCTGGCATTTAATAATGGTCAGGATTACTTAGCTGACGTTATGCCTCATTCTATAATGGTCAGGATTACTTAGCTGACGTTATGCCTCATTTTATAATGGTCAGGATTACTTAGCTGACGTTATGCCTTATTTTATTATGGTCAGGATTACTTAGCTGACGTTATGTCTCATTTTATAATGGTCAGGATTACTTAGCTGACGTTATGCCTCATTTTATAATGGTCAGGATTACTTAGCTGACGTTATACCTCATTTATGTAAACCTTCTTATCCATAGTGACCGTAGCTGTCTTTTATCAGCTGGATTTAGTACAGTACCCATATTTGTAGAAATTTACCAATAGGCGTTCAGCAAACGGTGAGATGATTTTTTTAGTGTTCGGCACGTGTGCAAATTTGTTCTAAGTTTAGCAAAACTGTCATTAATCTCGGGGTCGGAAATTGGACGCACATAACCAGTTTTTCTCCGTAAAAGATTATCCGTGAAAATTATTGCTTCTGTATCTTATTTCTTCTAGCCAATGTATCTCGATAACCGAAAATATAGCCTGTTTTCTGAATCTTAAAATCTCTATCCGAGTACTACTTAGGGGATGGGACTAATGAGAGACCACGGTCAAAGAGGGACATATATCTGATGCCGTTAAGATAAGTTTAGTTTTTTAGTTTATGATATTTGTATGTGCGCCGGAATTGGGTGGGCCCATACCTTCACCAAAATCTAGTTTGAATCAAAATGTTTAAACCAATGTAGATACAAGCAATTTGCTATATTCCAAACTCTGAATTTTGACGTGGGTAGCCAAGGCGAAGAAGACGGAAAGGAAACAGGTGCGATGACTTTTAAACATATTTCATCATCTATTATATGTTGATTAACGCATAGCCCAAAAGAAACTATTTCCGTGGGACTACGCTGGATCAAACACACAGCTGTAGTGGAGTATTTAATTTTGTAGCCTTTTGAAGACCACGTTTCATCATCCGAATGCATGTCTCTACATACAAGTGATGTGCGGAATGTCCAAACGACTCAGCGGATAACCTGGTTGCATCATTCTAACACATGGTATCTCTATATTTAGACCCATACAGAAACACCATGCTATAAAACGCTGCTTGCTTGTTTTCTGACCAAGCTTCAAATTCTGGATTTCTATTGGCAGCATACACCCAAAACCGTGGGAACCCGGCCTATCAGCGACGCTCTATCACACAGCAGTCGCGTGGATATGTTTTGTAGAGTAGGAGTAGAGTAAACCAACAACTCCAATAAAAGATACACATGAATACATAAAACCGTTGTCAAGAAATGACAAAATAAACCGAAATATTCAATCTCCATGTATCCATGTGTATCTTATTTTAGAGTTGTAAGTATACTCTACTTTAATAATTCACTTGAACTTGCTAAGGATGAAGTGACTAAGCTTGTAGTAGTTGGTAGGTATATGTAGGCTTAAAGAATACCTTACAATCCAAAGACTGCTGTGTCTATATTGAAACCCTTGTACATTTAAAACAAACCACACTATCAAGGCTGATGGAAGGCTGGAGTTTCACGTTAAGATCATGCTGATTAAAAGTGGTAATGAAGAGATCAAGGTCGTCTCTGGAATACTGCTAGAGGATAAATATGTCATCCAAATAACGAAGATACAACTGGGGCTGCTTAGCACACTTTCCAAGGGCTTCATCTTCCCACTCTGCCATGAAAATGGAAGCAAAGCTGGGACTAAACCTTTTACCCATAGCACAACCCATAATTTGCTGGTATATTTGGTCATTGAACTCGAAATCATTACATTTCAAACGTTCCACGAGAAGTCGGGATAACGATCGAAAGCAATTTTAGCAGAACGAAGTCCCGTCTCAATATCGATATTTGTGTACATAGATGCTACGTCAGGCGTCTGTAATATGATGTCTTTATCAGCCTGAATTTCAGATAACTATTCAAAAAGTTCTCAGCTCTTCTAATAAAACTGGAGTGCCTGTTAGCAATTGGTGTAAGGTGCTCATCGGTAAGTTCCGACGCGTGGTAAGATTCAGAGGCACAATCTGATTTTATATGTCTACATGTGGCACAGACCAATGTAACTTTGATCCTCTAAAGATATTTTTATTTCATTGAAATTCATACGGTTTTTGGCCAAATATTGTAATCTGGCATTTAATAATGGTCAGGATTACTTAGCTGACGTTATGCCTCATTCTATAATGGTCAGGATTACTTAGCTGACGTTATGCCTCATTTTATAATGGTCAGGATTACTTAGCTGACGTTATGCCTTATTTTATTATGGTCAGGATTACTTAGCTGACGTTATGTCTCATTTTATAATGGTCAGGATTACTTAGCTGACGTTATGCCTCATTTTATAATGGTCAGGATTACTTAGCTGACGTTATACCTCATTTATGTAAACCTTCTTATCCATAGTGACCGTAGCTGTCTTTTATCAGCTGGATTTAGTACAGTACCCATATTTGTAGAAATTTACCAATAGGCGTTCAGCAAACGGTGAGATGATTTTTTTAGTGTTCGGCACGTGTGCAAATTTGTTCTAAGTTTAGCAAAACTGTCATTAATCTCGGGGTCGGAAATTGGACGCACATAACCAGTTTTTCTCCGTAAAAGATTATCCGTGAAAATTATTGCTTCTGTATCTTATTTCTTCTAGCCAATGTATCTCGATAACCGAAAATATAGCCTGTTTTCTGAATCTTAAAATCTCTATCCGAGTACTACTTAGGGGATGGGACTAATGAGAGACCACGGTCAAAGAGGGACATATATCTGATGCCGTTAAGATAAGTTTAGTTTTTTAGTTTATGATATTTGTATGTGCGCCGAAATTGGGTGGGCTCATACCTTCACCAAAATCTAGTTTGAATCAAAATGTTTAAACCAATGTAGATACAAGTTATTTGCTATATTCCAAACTCTGACCTGGGTATTGTTTTAATAAATTTAAAATAACTTTTTACTGGGGATCTTAGGGCATCAGATAAGAAGTGACCAGAGCGGTGGGGGGATTGGGCTGGAGACGATGGATGGGAAGGATGGAAGGCTAGGCTGGGGTGGAGTGGAGGGACCTGACGATCCAGTCTATGGAGAATAAGGTAGAGATGTACAGGGCGGAGACGAAGGTCTAAGCCTAGGAGGAGAATAGCCAAGACGGTCCAGGTTGTGGAGAAGGAGTGGAAGATGAAGTACTAGGCAGATGGGGAGCCTGAAAATACGAAGGGCCATGCTACGAAAAAGAAGGCTGAGGAAGAGAAGGATTGATAGAGGTGGAGGGAACAAGAGAAATAGGACAAACAGAAGAAGTGCCAGGACGTCTGGATTTAATAGAACGAGCAAATAATTCAAGGTTGTCAAAGTGGAATTTACAAGTTTATGTCAAAATTCCTGTTGATTCTTGTTGACTAAGTTTTGTAATAACAAATATTTATATGGAATAAATGTAGTATTGATACCAAATAAAACAAAGTCACATACAAGTAACAAAATCTTAACACTACTAAAATTAATAAGATAATCTGTCAACAAAATATACATGTGTCACAGTTTCATAATTGTTTCTTTTCCCTTTCATCTTCACTATCATCTTCACTATCATCCTTCATAACCGCGGACGCCAAATTAACTGCATTCAATTAATCCACTGGACTAGAAATGACCACTCGACCATTCAACAGGTACTGGGCAATTCAATTGGGCGATAATGTTTGTGTGCAAGTGAAGCGTATTAGAATAAGCCTACAGCACCCTATATAAACCCGACGAAGGAGATTTTCGGCGCATTTACATGCCAACCGAAATGCCCTCACGACATTTCTTGTTTTGTCTCCTTGAGGTCCTCAACGCCTGTACTAAATTGTGAAAGAGCAACCTGTCCACAAAGTCATTAATATTAAAGCCAACAATGAATATCTTGCTTATATCGGAGTGTTGATGCCTTGATATTTGCCAGGTCCGAGCATTACCACGTGACATTGGCGCCGGAATTGGGACTGGGCAGGTTCTACAACCGTTCTAGCGGCTAGTATCTACATACAGACGTTGAATTGGTGGACGACTGGATACGTTTCTCGTGCTGCAACAATGGCGTTACTAACATCATTCCATGGGAAGTGCTAGCCTTGTGTTTAACTGTGTCGTTTATCGCGATAAACGTTGGATTACGGGACTTCAAGCTGTTATTCCTCATCGGACTTAAATTGAACTAATTAAGTTTGGAAGTTTATAACCCCTACTTGGTTTTCAAATTACGTCGAGAACCCTATTAGTATTAGAGTAAGGTAAATGCATTGAGGTTGTTTTCGTATATATTGTATGTATGTGGTGTAGATGATGTGTGAATAAATGTACAAGTGTGTTCTGACGGACTAACTTGGACTGACTACATTGACTTTCCTGGCCGAAATAATATTGTTTTACTAATAACTTACTTATTATCATTCATCTTTCATTAGTCTTTTCTGTTCATCACAATAATTGTTTCTTATTGCTTTAAATTTTGTTGATCTTTAATAATGGCGACTGGATTTTCTCCGCAGTCCGCAGCCGACGAAATGGTGCCACCCGATTTGGAAGGCGAGTTAACGGCGGTTGAAGAAGCTTAAATGATTGATTATTTACGGAGGACCGGAAGGTATAACATTTCTTCGTCACTAGGTTTCGATAGTGCGCGGGACAAATTAGACGAACACCAAACTCTCCCTTCTAATTCCTCTTTCCAAATGCCCCTTTATTATTAGTTGTCCTAGACACCGCCTACAATTGTTCAGTTCCGATGATCGTTGGGACAAACGTAATCAAATTTTTTTCGGAGAGGTAAGCAATCGGAGTTCAAATCCCTGGTGTATGGATACTAAGGTTGTAGAGAATCGCGACCATCTTGGAGTTGTCACTTACACAGTACACAGGTTAGAATATTACCAGGTGAAGTATCGTGTATACGTGGTATCATGAGGGACTCCCCTACTGTCCAACAACCCGTAATAGCCGAACAAGACAATGCTGGATGGAATGAAAATATACTATTATACCCCGAATTAGTGGAATGTTCACTAAATGAAAATAACTGTATTCCAGCTCAGGTGAGAGTAAACAATATCTCCGCAAATCCTATTACCGTTGAGCCGAATAGTAAGTTATGTTCACTTCAGCCCGTTTCATTCGTTAGCACTAACGTGATCAAAGCTTCAAATCACAGTTTGCATAATTTAGCCGATTTAAACTTTGATCTTGGTAATCTTTCCCACGGTCAGACTAAAGTAGCCAAACAATTGTTTAATCGTTGGTCCAATATTATGTCAAAAAGTTCTTTTAGATCTTGGTCGAACAGCTACTGTCGCTCACGAGATCCACTTAAAAGATGAGACGCCCTTTAAGGATGTCCACAGACGGATCCCCCGCAATGATGGAAGAGGTAAGACAACATCTAAAAGAAATGATAGACATTGGTGCCGTTATGGAATCTAGTAGCCCCTTTTCATCTGAAGTTGTTCTTGTTCGTAAATCAGACAATTCTCTTAGAATCTGCATTGACTATAGGAAACTCAACGCTCGAACCTTTAGGAATACTTATGACATTCCAAGAATTGAGGAAACCCTAGATTGCCTAGCTAGTGCAAAATGGTTCTCGAAGCTAAATCTTCGTTCAGGCTTCGAGCTCCGCGAGGAGGATAAGCCGAAACCCGCATTTACAGTGGGACCTTTTTAGGTTTCTACGAGGGCAATAGAATGTTATTTGGTCTCACCAATGCTCCTGCTACATTCCAACGACTTATGGAAAAATGCCTAAGGGCTATTAATCTAAGAGAGTGTTTGGTCTATCTCCACAATACCATAGTCTTCTCTAAAACTTTTGAAGAGTATCTCCAACGATTAGATAATGTATTTCTTAGACTACAGCAACATGGGTAAAAACTAAAGCCATCCAAATGTGAATTTTGTAAAACTGAGGTCCGTTATTTGGGACACATCGTTTCAGAAAGAGGTATTAAAACCGACATCAACAAAATCTAAGCTTTTAAGCGATTGCCAAAGCCTTGTAACGCTAAAGAATTGAGACAGTTTCTAGGATTTGTCGGTTACTATCGTCGATTCGTTCATAATTACTCATCCATTGTTAAACCCTTAAACGGGTTACTTGCAGGCAAACAAAGAAGTCTAGTGGTGTTGGGAAGTGATGATGGGATCCTGTGCACCAATCACTCTGATATTGGCTCTCATGTCATCGCCGATTTTGGCCTAGGTAAACTACAACCTCCCGTTTACCTTTACGTCGACTCAAGCTCAAATGGATTGGGAGCTGTACTGTACCAAAACCAAGACGGTTTTATAGCGTGTTGTGTCCTACGCCAGTCGGGGTCTTAAAGCTTCTGAACGTAATTATCCGGCCCCTAAGAGGGAGTTCCTTGAATTGAAGTGGGCGGTATGCGACAAGTTCAACGAGTACGGCCATGAATTCACCGTGAAAACCGATAATAATCCGCTCACCTATGTTCTAACCTCGGCAAACTTGGATGCCACTGGTCATCGTTGGCTAGCTAATTTGTCCACGTACAGCTTCAATATCCTCTACAGTCTTGGACGACAGCATTGCGACGCATACGTGAAGTGGAGAATGACGTGGTGAACGATGTGTGTCATGGGATGATGATGGACTCATTATTGGGTGCTAGGGATTCATCCCTGATCAAGAATTAGAGGTAAGTATTACACCTATTACAGCTTCTCAACTGTGTCTACCACTACTCAACAACAATCTTGAATGACGTATATCTCAAATTGAGGATCCAAACATCGGCCGGGTGGTTGCAAACGTCCGTCTAAAAATGTACTAGCTCAAGAAGACCGGAAGTGAAACTGTTGATTGGGGAAACTTGTCATTCAAAATGGGGTTCTCTTTCGGAAAGTAACAACATCAGAAAACAAAATTCCAAGTCGTGCTACCGTTTAAATATCTGGATTATGTATTACAAAATCTGCATAATGAGTTTGGTCACCAGGGTGTTTCGAGGACTCAAGAGTTGGTACGGACCAATTTCCTTACGCCAGGATTGTCTGAAGATGTATCCTAATTAAAGGTAAAATTTAGTCACCGATGTAAATGTCGAATAAATCTGCTTTACTGGTAAGGATGGCTTCTTCCCAGCCCATTGAACTTGTTTCTGTGGTTTATTTGTCCCTCGAAACCTCCAAAGGTGGTAACGATAGTATCCTTGTAATAACCGACCATTTTACTAGATACGCCCATTTCTGGTTGGAATAACCAGAAATCGGACGGCATGCCGCCGGAATGCTCTTTGATCACTTCTTTGTTCATTACGGGTTCCTGTGTCGTCTACATAGCGACCACGGGAAGAATTGTGAATTGTGGGTGATCAAAGAGCTATGTAAGCTTACTGGAATGGGAGAAAACGCGCACAACCCCTTACCACCCTGAAGGTAACGGTATGTGTGAATGTTTTAATCAAACTCTCTCTGAACATGCTTGGTACCTTAACAGAGAATCAGAAATTAGGCTGGAAAGCACATGTACCCGCTCTAGTACACGCATACAATGCGTCCAGACATGAATCCACTGGGTATGCACAATTTTATTTAATGTTTGGTCGTCATCCTCGTTTGGCAATAGACTCATTCCTTGGGATAGATCCAAACGATACTCAGGAGAGGGGTACCGGTACAATTGTTGCTTCGGATCTCCGAAAATTGGATTACGTGTATCAGTTGGCTTCTAAAGAAACAGAAAAAACTTCCACTAGGTATAAGAAAGGGTATGATCATAAAATTAGAGACTCTATGGTGACGTCCGGTGATAGGGTTTTGGTAAAAACAAAAAGTTGGTCTTGAGGGAAAACATAAATTGGCCGAGGAGGGAAAGGCAACCATATGTTGTAATTTCTCAGCCTAACCCAGATATTCCTGTATACCAAGTTAAACGGGAGGATAGTAAAAAGAGTAATTCTTTCTAATATATATCGGGCCGATATTTTGTCACTACAGGGAGTATTGTCACAGTATCGTACTTGTTTCTTCTCACTTTCATCTTCACTATCATCGTCCATAACTGCGGACACCAAAATAACTGCATTCAATTAATCCACTGGGCTGGAAAAGACCCTTCGAACATTCAATAGGTACTGGACAATTCAAGTGGGCGATAATGTTTGTATGTGCGGCATACAGCAAGTAGCACCACGTGATTTGTAAATGGCTTTCTGGTTGGCTTTTTACTTCCAAGATAGACCAATGAAATGTTTGGCGAGTTATTTTTTATATGCCGATTGTTAACGGTGAAAAGATGTTAGTCTGGTCTTATGCATTTTGACTCCCTCCTTGAGAAGCTGAACAATCATGATGTTAAACTCTCAAACAAGCAGTATTTGTATAATATTGCAAATATCCGTCAAAACAAGTGGTGAAGATAGTCCGCGTTATGTATACATTTCACACTTTTCTTATTGATTTGGGTTCAGAACATAAATTGATAATTTTTATGACATATGAAATTCGCCAGGTTTATTTGAAATTCATACTTTTTATTTAAGTGTGGGAAATCGTGTGCATACGCTGGTAGATAGGCTTCCGGCGAATAACACGTTCGACTTTGATGCATATTCATACATCTATAATGGCCGAGCGTAGTGATGATACCACAGTAACGAGAGTTTCGCGCGGTTAATGTATTGACATTTATTTGCAAGATTAAAAATTTACTGATTTGTATACGGTAACATTTTAAACACAGAACAAACTGTGCGTCGTCAGACAAATAAAGCAATCTGCCGCGATTAAAAAAAAATGGTCTCATCAAAGTTTATATTCCATGATAAATTATACAGCTCGATTTCCTTTATGAAGGTGAAACTGTATGTCGCATGAATACTTTTGTTCAATCTAAGTCATGGTCACGAAAAACTCACGTTTATGTGTAAGAGTTCTCGTTCGTAACTCTCACAAACCAAACTGTAATGGACACACGGTGAAAAATACTGGCTAGACGCAAAATAACCATTTTAGAATGTGTGTCAACATTTATAGATAATAGAAAATGATACCCAAGTGAAAATGATACCCAATTAGCATTGATTTTTAACTTACAACACCTACCGTTCTTTAAAACGAAAAAGCTGAACTATACTCAGTCAAAAAAGAAACTTCACACTCGTTTGGATGCCGATAAGTTGAACATACAAGAAAAGTGGTTTTAAATAATGATTAAATTCCATTTTGTACCCATTAAGGACGGTGTAC
>JAQQZZ010083856.1:0-10568 GCA_030265115.1 Mopalia vespertina
CCCCCCCCCCCCCCCCCCCCCCCCCCCCCCCCCCCCCCCCCCCCCCCCCCCCCCCCCCCCCCCCCCCCCCCCGATCCAGGTACTATTTGATTTGTTTTTTTTAAATTGTAATTAAAACTGAAGTCCAGCTGAAAGGAATTCTGTTCATAAATTGAGTAAATATTGGATCTTGATAAAAAAAAAAGTGTGACATGTTGCAGAACAGTTTTCCTGCTTTTATTTTAGAGGGTCCACGGCTGCTCATTTTAGAGGGCCCATGGCTGCTTATTTTAGAGGTCCCACGGCTGCTCATTTTAGAGGGCCCATGGCTGCTTATTTTAGAGGGCCCATGGCTGCTCATTTTAGAGGGTCCACGGCTGCTCATTTTAGAGGGCCCACGGCTGCTTATTTTAGAGGTCCCACGGCTGCTCATTTTAGAGGGCCCACGGATGCTCATTTTAGAGGGCCCATGGCTGCTCATTTTAGAGGGCCCATGGCTGCTTATTTTAGAGGGCCCACGGTTGCTCATTTTAGAGGCCCACATATGCTCATTTTAGAGGGCCCATGGCTGCTCATTATAAGGCCCACGGTTGCTCATTTTAGAGGGCCCACAGATGCTCATTTTAGAGGGCCCACGGATGCTCATTTTACAGGGCCCACCGCTGCTAATTGTAGAGGGCCCACGGATGCTCATTTTAGAGGGCCCACGGATGCTCATTGTAGAGGGCCCATGGCCGTGGTTAGCTACTCCGAATACTGATCCTCATTCCATGTACATGATTGAGTCTCGTTGTAGACCTGCCCTCTGGCTAAGGGCAGTGCAATTAAAGTATATTTATGCTGTCATCCATGAAGGAACATTAATTTTCCAACAAAGCATTTTTATATAAGATTCCACATTATGGTTGTGCTGTTAGCTCTTTGGAAGTATGCAGCCATCATATAAGTGAAATACCCTTTTCTTTGAAAACATTCCTGAAGACTCAACCATATCTACTATAGGGAATATTTGTTACTGGTTGTATGTATTTCTGCCTTGAGGTCTCTTAATTTGTTTAGCATTTTGAAAGTAATTTGAGAACATTTTTTTGAAAAATTTCTATCTAATTCGTTCCATGTTAAATGAGCCACGAGTCCTGCCTACAAGAGTCCTCTTTTTCACAGAGTGTTAGCACATTGCCGTAGGAAAATCTACTGTTCAGATGCTGCAACCACAAAGAGAGACTGTTAGATCTTAAGGCAGTGTGTTTGCCAACATTAGCTGTCATCAGCCCGATCAATCTCAGGTTAAAAAAGGTATAGATGGTGACAAGACAAATGCTTATGTAATCCTCACATGTAACATCCAATACCATAGCTATTATTGAATCAGCCAGACCCTGAAACTGTTACCAACCGTTCCTAATTAAAAGCTGTTTGATTTGTTCCTCAGGGGAAACACTGCATGGAGCCTCTGAAAGAAGTGCACTGATTGGGCGAGAGGTTTTTCAGTTGAGATGAGTTTAATTAAACTTGTTTACGCTTTCTTTTGATGATAATGGGGGAAATAATGACCAGGTATTAACTCTCTGTGTTTATATGGAACTTAAAGTTGTGTATAGAGCATGCTGTACTTTGATTGGATTCTATGGGTTTTTTTCTTTCATCCATGAAATATTTAATCTTCTTGTTTGGAATCGTGATCAAAGCTGACATCATGCTGAATGGTTTGCAAGAGTGTTAAACTTGTTCTGCTGTCCACTTATTTTAGATCTTTTAGAAACCTTGCTGAAAACTGGACTATATCTACCAACGGCTGTTTTCTTGACAGGTCTTGGCCTTTTTCTGCATTTTGAAAGTAATTTGAGAAAAAAGTCTTCTTCAAAAAAAAAATAAATAAATAAAGTTCAATCAAATCTTGTCCATGTTAAATTAGACTAGAGTTTGCTTTAGAGATGGATCTTTGAGCAGAATAGTGTGCCTCCAGGTTCATTGTCAGATAAAATCTCCTCTCTTCAGATGATCCAATATACCCTATTCAAACTATTTTCTGGTGAGATTAGTTTGATTAAACTTTTTTACACTTTCTTTTGATAATAGTGGACAAAAATGAACAGGCAGTAATTATTCAGTTTGAAGTGGAACTTAAAGATGTGTAGAGAATTGTGTGTGTTTTGAGTGGAAACTGAACTTTTTCTTTGCCATCAAGGTAATATTTGTTTGTTTAAAAGGTAGGAAGACAATTACCTCTGTAAAATCTTTTCCTTGCTGTATCTGATTAGAGCCTGCTAAGAAGATCTGATTAGAGCCTGCTAAGAAGCAGCCCATTTTACCACAAATGTAACAGTTTGCCCTCAGGTTCAATCTCAGGAATTATTGAAAATAAGCTGTGTCAGTTTCCTATCAGAGGGGTAGTCTGAATGTCCACTCTAGCTGTCTATCCCTTTATTTTGTAGAAGGCCAGGTGGTGGTTGACCAGTTTAGGTGCTGGCCATTCGGTGGCGACATGTAACTCTGAGGGTCGTGATTTCAATTCCTTGACCGGTTTCAATCTGCAAAATTTTCTGAACTAGAATTTGTTCAAATTAAGAATGTGTTATTCAAAAATAATGAAAACACAGACATTGATCCAGCATGTTTGACAATTCACCTTTTTTCCAAAATTCAGCCTAATCCATTTAGGATTAAAAAAGGTATTGATGGTGACAAGACAAAGGATTATGTAATCCTATACCTGAGCTGTTATTGAGACAGCCAGACCTTGAAACTGTGAAACTAATTAAAAGCTGTCTGTTTAGTTCCACTGGGATGAAAAGGACAGAGTCTCTCAAACAAAAACAGTCCCACTGGTGAAGATAATTTAAAGTCGAGATGAGATTAGTTAAACTTTTTTTTACACTTTCTTATGGTGATATTGGGTAAGACGTCATTAGGTCTTTTATATGGAACTAAACGCTATGTGCAGAACATCTTGTGCTTAGTTTGTAATGTGATTGTATGTGTCTTCCGGGGTATATTGAATCGGCTTGTTTGAAAGAGTGCATGGTTAGTGACCAAGGGCTTAGGCAGAGGGGTGTCCACCCGTACAAATGGACACCCTGAATTGAACCGTTGTCCCATTTGGACACCCTGTTTTAAGAAACTTTAACATTCAGGAGATAACTGGACACCAAGATACTTAAAAAGTGAAGCAAAATGACCATTTTGGACACCATACTTTTGATTTCTGGCTAAGACCCTGTCGGTCACACTGGAAAAATTTTATGGGATTTGAATACACATTTGTTTAAATAAATGTATTGATAGGTAAAATGGCTTCCAGACTGTGTGTTCATTTTGAGATGTCTAATATGTATTAACCAAGTTTCTACTGGCTATAATTTGCGTTTTGAAGGCAATATAAGAAATGTCACAACAAAATCTTGTTTATTCTATTTGTAAGTTTTTACCATATTTTAGGTTTTAAGTCTTGACACCAGTGAATGGTTCGTCTTAATTTCAGACTTTTACCCACAAACATTGCTGGTTAAGTTTGTGAATTAAAGTTTGTTGAATTTGAAAATGGTAATAAATCCATATACTCACTCATAAACTATTAAACTGACTATTGACATTGAAAAGAACCTTGCTTATTTTATGTTTACTTTTATCCTAAATCCCCCAAAGTAAAATAGTGCAGATTAAACCAAAGGAAAAAAAGTAACAGAGAAATAATAATGCCACCTACACAGTCAGATGAAATTAAGATTACTTCTGGAAAATAGGAAGTTCGTAAACTAACCAGATGTTCTGTCAATACTTTAAAGTAAACATCAGTTACTAACACAAATTTATATCTACAGCCAAACTTGTACTTGCCTTGCAATTTTTTTTCTGACGTAATCTACATCGGTGAGTTCTATGTTTTATAATATATTTTTTATATATCAATGTTACTTCATTATGGATCCTTCTTGTCAACTAGCATTAGTTTTTTACTTGCTTCCTTAAAATGTATGGTTTATATACATGTAGATTGGTGCATTATGTAAAAGTTCTCCTCTCTTAAGCCAGGAAATTATTTATGTAAATAACCATGAATACACTGCATTTTATATCATACGTTCTTCAACCTTGTTGGGTCTATAGTGGAGGCTCAGTGGTTAGCATCCTGGACTCCTGAGCTTCCTTTTATGCCCCAAATAGAGTCAAGTTTCCCACTGGATCTCCGGTATACCAGAGACTGGAGAGGTGACTAGCTATCTCAGAGATATTTTTCATGAAATTTTCGCCTAGTTCCAATGTAATAATTGAGACAATGTAAGAAGTGCACAATCTGTCATCAAATAAATAAAATGTGTATACATATGAGTACAGGTATGAGTTAAATGCCTATCAAACAAACTTGAGTCATGTTTGATGGTTCAGAGAAGATACACTTTTTGACATCTTTGCAAAGTTTTTAATACATATTCTTTGCATATTGCACATGCCTGCAAGCTGAGAAGCTACATAAACATGTCAGAATATTATCTGATATAGCTTCAGTGCTGTGTACTCTTACAACTGCCAGAGTATGTTCTGTTTACTATGTAAATGGAGAGGATACCACTTTACACTAGTTCAGTTGGATAAGTTAAGCCATTTATCTTACTTACAAAGTTATTTCTTGGCTTTTTTTGCTTGGGTGACTGGAGAGCTTCCTGCTGCCCTGGTGCTCTTCTCAAAGGGGCAACACAATGCAGATCTGAGTCTGATGTCTTTGTATTTTGTCTTCTGATTGGCCACTCGTATCAGTTTTTGTTTCTTGTCACATTGAGAATGGGCTCCTTTACCTATTGAACTGACTGACCCACAATATGAGTGAAATAACCTGAAGTATGTCGTATAAACCCAAACAAAAAGCCAGCAAAACATTGCATGTATGAACCAAGTTCTGTATTTTTTATATGGCCTATCTCCTTTTAAAATAAACCGAAATATTGAATCATCATGTAGCCACGTGTATCTTTTATTAGAGTTGTAAGTTTACTCTACTTTCTAAAACTCATCAGTGGGAATAATGTTATCTCATTTGATGCACAGCTTATGGTGCTATATATTAGCATAGTGATAAAGGATTTAAGGGTATTAAATGTAGCTATTGTAGAATGGCGCCTTCCCAGACGAACCATGTAGATGTACAAGTATCTGTCTAAATTTGTGTATAAGCAAAAACTTGAGGAACCTCTGTGAACCTCTATTGGTATTCACGTGAAATTGAAGTTTTAGATTATTATATACATGTATGTCATATGTAAAAAGTATATCTGTATATATGGGAACTGTGCTCACTTTCTATCGCCTACATGTTTAATGTTACTTCTTGTAAAGTAGGAAATGATGTAATTTGTGTTGTTAAGAACCTTGTGATTTACACTATTCCTGTTATTTTGGGATCACCTAAACTAATTCAGAGATGAAACATGTAGGGAAATCGATTCTACAGACATCAGCCGGGCACCAAGAGACAGACAGTAAATGTCACCCTGCTTTGAACATCCTAGTCATATAAGGTTTTTCTGTGTAAAGAAGTCCACTAGTGGTGTCAATTATTGGAGTATTTATGGTAAGAACTTGGTGTATATAGAAGGTATCTTATATAAACTACCGATGAAGATAAGACTGACTGTAATATGATGTCATGTGTGTTGGCTTGTCTGTCATGTCAGAAAGATACAAAATCAAAACAGTGATGATAGAAGCTGCTTATAAACACTCTAAGGTTTTTCTGTACAAAATTTAAGAAATGATGGCTGTCACTTACATGTATGTAAAATGAGATACATTGAAATACATCACAGAATGTTCAATGTTCACAACAACAAAAGAAGCCATCTAAAAGCCATGTTAAAAATAGTTTTAAAAAAAAAACCCCAAAACATTGGAAATTAAATTTTAGTTTTTATGAACTATTTCTTATACTTTTTGTTTACAAACATGTATCAAAATTTAAAAAAAACATACAACTCTGGCAAAATATAAGAATTTTTATTTTAATTTATTTTTTGCCAGGTTAATTCATTGTTCATTATCAGGCAGACATCGTCTGGAAAATCCTTATGTGAAATACACTTGAGTACAATAAAAATACCAAACATACATGCATCAGTATTGTGTACAGGATTTGTGTAATAAACTATGTGAGTGATTTGTGACATAATATATTATAAACTGGAAAAATAACTTTTCGAAAAAACAAAAATTTTATTTATGAAACTTGTTAAAATGAATGATAATATCATCATTTATTAGTCTGAAATATACTGGTCAGACAAACATATCTGGGAAGTTTTGATTATTTTGACTGACATGCTAGAAACATTTTGTTGCCAGTTTTATTCAAATCTGTCAGAATACGGTTTTCCGGCCATTAAGGCATTTTATTGCTATTGACAAAGAATAAACACTTTTCTGCTATGTATGGTTTTTGGTGGTACCTTTGGAATTCCTGGAATATTGCTGTCCAGTTATCTTTACAGCCAGAGAAAACATCAGTATGGTACCGGTACTCATAATCCCAACTGACATCGTCCACCATCCATAAACTTCAACTATTTTATTTACTTGAGAAAACCCGTACATTTTCTACCTGTTAGTTTGCATCAGTAACTTACAAATACTGCAAAGTATCATACATATATAGACAAAACACTTACAAATGTAAGCAAGCCAAGTGTCACAGGTATCTATTGATAATGGACTAGATAATAAAAACAGATTTTGTTTTTGTTATTCATAGGAAAAGTTTTCCATGACCTCTTTTATTGAAAAATTCCTGCAATCTCTGGCATCATTTTTCTTTACAACCAAAGCAAACATTGTTCAAATACATTTGTAACTCCACATTTTGGCTGACACTTTTTAACTAGCGTTTAACTTTCTGTAAGCTACATTGTATTTGGAACCAAATTAAACTTTATGGTACATTTAATCCTAACTGATAAGTTATCCACTCGGTAAAGGATAGATAAGACCGAGGTAAAGGATAGATAAGACCGACGTAAACACATTCCTAACCAGACTAATACAAACTCCTTTAACCCTGTCCACCCCTGCTAATGGCATTTATCAGGCATCAGTACTGTGTTCTACAATCATTTCTGTAGATTCATGCATAGTTTAAATATTCACATCAAAATAAAACAATATTGATGTTGTTGTTTACTTTATGATAGAACAACAAAAACGGTAATGACCATGCTAAGGCTCAAATTTTAACTCAAAATTTATAAGGCAGTTTCTCACAAACAAATCAAGCATGCTGGTACTTATTATTTCAGTGATCTTCTGACTTTCACAGTATGGAACAAAGGCCTTCTTAACTTCACTCAAAGCAATATTAAGACCTAATTCCTGTTAATTTTAGTAAGTCTGCGTCTACTTTAAATTATCGTTCTGCGAAGGCTGGTGAGGATTTCATCTCCTTTCGACAGTGACTGGCCAGTGTGGTCAAGGTGCTATGAAGATGGATCCTCCTGACTCTCATGAAGGATGACTGTCTGGCTTAGTTATTCTCTTGAGACATTTCACTCCCAAGATTATTACTCTTTAAACGATAACCTTAGCTCGACCGTCTGGCTTTGTGACCTGATGTTAATTACCTTTTACTGATAAATCTAACAGTTCTTCAAAATTACCCATTTAATATGCAGTGGCTACAATATGAATACTGTGTGTCACATGATTATTGTTGTTGTTACAGCCACAGAGGTTGAAATGTCTGTTGCTTACTGTATCTCACAGTTAAATTTAAATGTTTTGTGGTAAACATTTTAGCACAATGTGTGGTATATTAAACGCCATACCAATATATAATGCCCAACCAAATTTGTTTTAAGAGAAATCTACACACTCTAAAAACACCGATTATTTGACCAATAGAGTATCAATTTGCATATCAATCAATATCCTTGATGTATAATGATCTAGTTACTCATACATGACTGTTAAACAACACTGAAGATTGAATATATATATAAGGACATTGGTTTTAAAAAATTAGTATATGTTTCACCAATATTTTGTACTAAAAAAAATATTTCTCCTGTGATGATTATAGATAACAGTTTATGAAAAAAAGTTATGCTTGCCCATTTACAAACAATACAAGTACTTTATGGCTTGGAGTCCATCTACTAGAAGTTTACACCAATATAGTGCCCAGGGCTGTCAATGTGAATGTTTAATGTCTTGTATATTTGACACCCTTATCCAGCCAGAGATTTGGCTGGTGTTAGCTTCATGACTTCTAAGCTTTGAAATGTCCAAGTTGACAGCTCGACCTCACCAGGACAGTACCCTGTTATCGGGTGTACTGGATTTGTGTGAGATTAACCAGCTGGACATTACAGGGTGTCCGGTTTCTGAGCCAGCAGTGTGGATAGAGTACAGAGTATATTGTTACAGCAGAAAACACCTAAGCTTCATTTCTCATCACTTTGAGAACAAATCTTCTGGCATGGAACTTCTCAAAGCAAAACCTACTTCATAGAACTGACAACTGTTTATTAGAAAAATGGGCTTTCATTTTCACTTGACTTGTTTCCAGTTTTTTAATCTCAGTACTCACATTTAAAAAATATCAATTGGAATTAAAATAAAAACATGAAAAAAAAATGTATCCAGAATAAAAATAATAAGAAAGTCTGAGACTATATTTTTTACAAATTTTTTTTATTAAGTAGCAGTGTCATATGGGTGAAATATAAATTGTTATATGAATGATAATATTCATAGCATTGTGTTTTAATTTAGGGCAGCGAAATCCATACCAGGGAAGCGGCCCTAAAACCACAATTTCAAACGAATTGTGTTTTAATAATGAATTCAATTTCTACCTTTATATATTTCCAAAAATTAAACTGGCACAGGGATGTTGATTAATAAACAATGATGAAATGTCCCATCTTTACTTAGCTCTTCTGTAATAAGCAGCAAGAAGACTTCATGCTATGTAGGACATTTTATCAGTGTTAATTTAGTTAGTAATGCAAAGGATTTATTAAATTATCACAGCTGGAGCTAACTGGAAATTTATGTTTCCTAAACACAGTTTATGTTGTAATTAAATTAAATCATTACGAATAAATTACATCCCATAAATTAACATCTTCTAGGTCAACATCACATGGGAAAATTTAAATGCAGAACTTAATTTTTACAAATAGATTTGGTTATCAAGTCTTGCATTATACTCCTCTTAAAGTTCAGTATGGCTCATGTTTATGATAAGTTTTTCTTCCTTATCTCCATTAAAGCAGTTTTCTATTCACAATCCGTCATCACTCTCTCCTTGTTATCTCTAAAATAAATTAGCTTAGAAACAATTTTACAGCTATCTCTAAACATGCATTAATAAAGGATGGGTGGCCTTGATGGATGAATACAACACTGGCAAGTTAGAATTTAGGCATTTTGGATTTGATTGACATAGTAGTTCTCTTCTTTTTTCTTCGCTATTAAGTTGATAAATTGTTGATAAATATTTGGCATTACAGAGTATAACAAAAAAATGAAATTCAGTTTTCAAAATATATTTGCATAACTGGATTCATAGTAATTCATGTAAATAGGATTTTCTTGAAGCCTAATTTTGTTTATCTGACAGGTCGTCACTTACATTCATGTCTTTTTTTTATCAGGGAAACACTTGTTTACTTTTATCTTCTTCATCTTTTTTCTTTTCACCACTTCTCGCCTTATCACGATTAAGGAAATTACCTTTTCTCTGGAAAAAAACTCTTGTTGCTGAACAAATTTATGTGATTGCAATCATAAGATAATTCCTTTACCCGTGAGTGTGTTTTTTTTTTCCTATGAGGTTTCCTCCTGGGTTTCCATAGAATTAAATAAAGTAGAGAACTTAAGAAGTGGAAAATCACTCATGATATATGTGAATTACCCCAGGAAATAATGTTAAACACCAATCAAACAAAGAATCACAGACATGGTCACCTTACTCTATTTGGTGTTTTTGTTGTTGATTAAGTTGTCATCTTTCTGTTACGCTACATGTAGTTTGCTATACCATCTCATAATAACATCAGAATTGTTTTGAAATGGGACAATGAAAAACTGACTTTACTGAGAAATCATATTTAAACCAAAATTGGTGAATTCAGACTATGGGAAAATGTTAAGGTTCAGGGCCCGTATTCATAAAGCTACTTAAGTATTTCTTAAAGTTAAGAAATTTTCAAGCATCATTTTAGGTACACGAACAACATTTTGCTGAACTTTTTGTGATCTCAAATGAATGATTTTAAGTGAAATTTATAAAAAGGTAACTTAACTATTTCAAATTTAATTTTTTTCAAGGGAAGGAAGGCTTAAATTTGGCTAAATATTGCTTAACTTTAAGAAATACTTAAGTAGCTTTATGAATACAGACCCAGGTATCCCAGGAGTAGTTTGATGGATACAGCCTTGTGTTCACAGTCATCTATATTTTGTTATGTTTGTGTATGAGGTTATTAAACCACCTTGTACAAAGACATGGGAGTATGAAAATACATAACATTTTGTTGCTGATATTTAATTAGGTCTGTTGATGATAGTTTGTGCCTGAGAAATCTGACAAATTTGTGTGT
>JAQQZZ010083867.1:0-35601 GCA_030265115.1 Mopalia vespertina
TGGACCTCCATATATGCAAACTGATATTAAATAGTTCTCCGCCAGACTATGCTAAACTTAACAATTTAGTATTCAGGATGAGTCGAAGATGTCTCTTCTGGACCTCCATATATGCAAACTGATATTAAATAGTTCTCCGCCAGACTATGCTAAACTTAACAATTTAGTATTCAGGGTTATGCATCTGTTGACAAATTACTGTAGATGAGTATTGTGATAATTTACTGATTAACATAAAATACATTAATTATACACAGTCCATATCCTATAGTCACAAGTAGTGTGGCATTTTTAACATTTCTGTATTATATATCCTCAACGAATAAGAAACCACAACAACAAAAATATGATGATTATAATCAAATATTACTTCAAGATTTTTATTAAAAGGTTTTCACTGGTTAAAAAAATACAACAAATTTTGAGCAGAATTTTAAATACCTTTTTAAAAATAAAAATCTTTTAAATGATTCTTATTATTGCTGGCAATTTCTTTCCTATATGTACAAAGAATTCAAGCCTTACAAGTGGAAAATTCAATTTCCCAATAATATACACACCTAGAAATTCACTCAGAATTCCATTTTTAAGAAATAGACTACGATAAAAGAGGAGATAAGTTTGTGAGCGGAGTAAAATGATTTCATAATTGTCTTCATTACACTCATTTTCAAATTAAAACCCCTTCTTTATAAATTTTAGTAAATAATGTTTTGTGATTAAAAATTTTTTAAAATAAAACATACAATTCAGATAAAAATTAAGTCGGCTTTATCAGTTCTCCATATATAATGAAGGAAAAACAAATGGAATTTAAAATTTTATCTCTAGACACTGAAAACAAATTAATGACCAACAGTTATTCCAAAATGTCATTGAGGTCAGTCTATTAATTCAAATTGGTGGTCTCAATAAAAATGGTTCAATTGTTGAACCATGAATATAGGTATGCATTTTTTCTTTTTAAAGTGATGTGTGTTATTACAGATAATAACAGTGACAGATTTTATTTGTTTGATTGTTGTCTAACTGTAAGTTATTTCACTTGTATGATGGCCGGTCAGACCAAAAGCACCGCCAACTTTATTGACCACAAACAATGGCAAGATAAAACACTCGACACAAGACGTGTTATGCAAAAAGATACGAAAATTTCCAGTGCAATACACTACAGCAAATCAGCTTTGGTAGCCACAGGGGAAGTGCAAAACTTGCCAAAACTTTTAAAAAGTACAGTTTGATATTAAAATATAGCACATCAATTAATGTATGCATTCTAGTTTAAACTTTAGAAATGACAAATGTATTTGATCAATAAAATGCTTCGCTAAATTAAAATATATATTTTTAAATTGGTTAAATGATGGTTAAAGTTTATTTTGCTTCATATCAGCAAATGTCACTTTGGAACGAGAATCACGGTCAGTTTTTGGCTTAGTTACTGGGGATTGTACGATTTTTTTTAATTGTGGATGATTCAACAAAATGTCTGAGAGTTTCTGGTCCTTTGCCATGAGCTCTTGTAGCCGTGTTATAACCTCATTTGAATGTATAATTACAACCTCAGTATCAGACATTGTTTCCATATCTACACCCTCATCTGACCCGGGGGGAGTTATGTCCCTTTGCTCAATGGCGTCAGCAATGTCTTTGTTTGGAAGATTTTTCACAACTTCAACATGAGAGTCTTTTGCGTTAGATTTTATGACTTCTATATTTTTATCCAAAGAATTTTTCTGGAGAGAAGTTGCATCTTTGTTCAATGAATCCTTAGCTAATGAATCTTTTGGAGAAGCTGAATCTACCATTGGCAAACTTTTGTCTTTTTTATTTTCAACAATCTCAAGAGTTTCTGGAGATTTTTCCACAACAGAAGCTGCAGGTGATCCAGATATAGTTGCAGATTTTGATGAACGATGTTTAACATTTTTTACACCTTCACGGCCGGTTGAATCAGATTCACTTTGTGTCTTGTCCTGCTTAACATGCTTATGGCGCTTCTTAACAACTGGTGTTGCCGTTGCATGCACCTGGACATCAATGGTATGTGGCTGATGAACCTTGGGCTCTTCATCATCACTTGTATCTGGAAGTTTAACTTTTGGTGATTGTTTTACCTGAGTTTCGTTAAGAGAATCTATATCAGCACTATCATCAGATTCATCACCAAAATAATCTGTTAAACTCAGGTCCGAATCAGATTCAGGATCGTTGTCAAGTTCTTCAATTTCTGTATCCGAGGATGGTTGATCATTGTGGGATGAAGCAGAAGTGTCTGTTGGATCATCATCACAGGAAGTATCTGTCTCATTAAAAACTGACATGACTTTTGGAATTGTTGACCTGCCTTCATCACTGTCTGAGGCAGAACCATCATACTCACTCGTCAGTGGTTCTTCAACTGTCTTTAACTTTTTACCACCTTCTTCACTTACAGGAGCAATATTCCCGGCTGTTGTTTGATCAGCAGACGTTTTAATTACAGGCACTTCTACCAGATCTTGTTGAACAATTGTCTTGCCAGCATCTGCCAGCTCACACAGAGATACCTGACTGTGATACAGGGATGTCAAAGATTTAACAACTTCTTGAATATCATCCGAGCCCAGTTCATCCTCTGATGACCAACCTTTCCTGGAATTATCATGCGTATCTGTCTCAGTTTGTTCAAGACTTTCGTATTCATCTAAGCTATCTTCTCCCAATGGAGTAAAAAGTTTTCCATGCAGTGGCTTCCTGATGTTAATTCTATCCTTTGAAGAAGAGCGTCTCTTCAGCGGAACTTTTATCCCCGTTTCATCAAGATCATATTCAAGCATATCATCTTCAGGCTTCGGCTGCAGCAAAGAATCAGACATTGAAATCCGCCTGCACTTAAACTGTCGCTTGACATCTTTTGAATCTGTCTTTGAGTCCCTTCGCTCATTTACAAGTAATGGTTCTGAATTGCGTTTTGAAAACTTTTCCAAAGCTGGGGCAAACCCTTTGGATATAATCATGACTGTCTCAGTCTCCTCGTCTGAATAAGCACTAAGCGGAGTAGGTTCCTTCAAACCAGAAGTACATTCACCTACAGACGCATTTTGAGATGTTTCAACTACCTTGATAGTTTTTTCTATTAGATCCTTTTGCAGATCAGCTTTTTTAGAGGCTTCCATATCATCAACAAACAAAGGGTTATTTTTAAGTAGTCTTTTAGAGTCTCTGAAACCAGTAGAAAGTGAAGACCTATGACCAGTGCTGTAAGGACGTTTTAAAATCGAGTCTAATGTTGTTCGACGTCTACTCTGTTGCCGTGGAAATGACCACCTTTCCAGATTGTCTGTAGCATCTAATGAACGGTTAACAATGGCTTTCACACTACTGCCAGAATCAAGAAAATTGCTTCCTCGACGAGTAAAAGTTGTGGCACCATCTTTAACATTAGAATCCACTTCATCCACTGCATCAATATTAGGAGGAATAACTGAATCAGATTCAATACTAGGGCGACCAACGCCTACCATATTTTCTGCCCGGACACGGAATATATATTTAGTTCCAGAAATAAGATCCCGAACTTTGTACGAGTTTCCTTGGCAAGTCTCTGTTACGGTCTGCCACTTTTTGTCCTTATATGAAAATCTTTCAACGTGATAAGCCAAGATTTGCCCAAATCCACGATCTAATGGTGGCAACCAGGATAGCACTATGGAATTATGGGTAATATTTTCAAGTTGAACGATGCCCTCTGGTGGACCAGGTTTACCTTCAAAAAACAAAATAGGAATTTGTATTACAATTACAGTCAAGGAAAGATTATTTATACAGATATTTTCAATTTATTTGAAAATAACTTTCAGAATGACTAATATTTATGTCATTAATTTTGTGAAATGATTCAAGATATCAAATATTGTTAAGATTGTTTATGAATTCATAGTTTCAAGGTGACATCAAGACTCATCCTTAGAAACCAATTTTTGAGGAGATACAGGATGAGTTTAGTGGTATTTATGCTACAAATTGTTCAGGTAATTTCATTCTAGGCTGTAACACCATAAATAAACTAAAACTGGTTGTTTGTTTGTTTCTCTTGATTACCCAAAACTATAAATTAATGAAATTATTGACTAAAATTTGAACCATGCTAGTTAATTAGGACCTAAAGTGAAAAATGAGATATACAAAAATTAACATATTTTAAAAAAACAAAACAAATTTAGGTGAAAGACTTGTCAATCATACCTTGATGTGAAACTCTGAGTGAGGACCTCTGCCAGGATAAATGTGAAATGGGCTCTTCTGGATGTGACCGCGCTCTCATACAACACATCGGGGAGTAGAAACTATCTTCGTCCTTTAACCCAGATGATGTAGTTGTCCCCATTTTGAAAACAGGCTGTGACCTTGCGACCGGACAAATTTAGAAAGTCCACTTTTCAACTTGTTCGAAAAAAGGCAGACATGGCCCCCATTATTCTAGCAGTAAAAAACTTCAAACAATTAGCCGTCCATTTCAAAGCCGTTTCAAAGCCAAGTGCAATTTTAGCTTATGCTCCACTTGCATCCATGCGAAACTCTCCTTCACAACATGTCTTCAGTGTCACTTTTTTTCCTTTTGCTAAACTGCCAGTGGATCAGTCAAGATGTGTATATATATAACCTAGAAGAGTTACACTGGATGATAGATAAATAGCACTACATATGTGACAGCTGTCAAGTGGCAGTGCTGTTATAAACAGACAAAAGTCTAGTCCATTCACACTGTCAAATTACCCCAAATCTCTCCAGGTAATAATCAGTATATACACATCTCTATGCCAAAAAAGTCCACAACTTTGGAACTCAAAATAGCACACTGACAAAATTGATAGATCTAACTATAACCAATTTTGTATAAAAAAAAGTAAAACTTTTATGAAAACTGGTTTTAAAGTTCATGAAAGGGCCCTGTAGATTTTCTTAGGTTAAGTTGTCCAGGACTAATTTCTAACCATAGCACGTCTTGTGTCAAGAAGCTTGAACAAACAGGCAATAATAAATTCCACTGAACCCTAAAGAAAGAGAAATTTTCACGCAGTATTTGGGTATTCAGGATTTGCAGCCTTGCAAATTTAACACATAGATTTCAAGTCCATGTACTTTATGATATAAATGTGCCTGCTTGTAAATCCCAAAGTCCAGGTGTTACAGGTCTATTCAAACAGTGAATTGTAAAAATCAATTCTAGTTGATAATCCCTTACAATAAGTCTGCAGGTAGGCTTTAAACGAACAGTTCGTTGAAACTCAGCTTAGTGGTCCAGGTGTTTTATATACCTTTAGGACAAACTCTGGCCACTTAGTCCAACAGGTATAAGCAGGTACCAGTACTAACAAGGATTAGTGATAGCCACTATCATATGTCCTAAAGTTTATAACACAAGCTCTTGAGTAGAAAAAATGTTCACATTTTTCACTAGATTGTGGACAATCTCTATGCAGATAACATAAGCAATTCATAACCTAGTTAATAAACCACACATATGAAGTCTATCGCGGCAACAGGCCTAACACCACAATATCCAGAATCAGTAACTAGTCCTTTTAAGGATTATTTACATCCCCAAATATTCCGAATTTTGGAAATAGAGAAGATTTGTCCAAATGAGTACCCCAAATTAATCCAGTGTGTAAAATGACAGTATGTTACTGAATTCTTGTGTCATAATCTGCAGTGAAGTTCCCAGCAAGTCAAGAGTCCTTGTCCCCCAGACTAAGTTCCTAGGCTTAGAGCTGACTCAATATTTATCCGTGTAGTTAATAAGTGTTGTAAATTCTAAATCCATACAGGTAAGTTAGTCCTATGTAAGACTATCCGATTTCAGGTCTATTGGGGTCTAGCATTCCTGACAATAACCATCATGCTCTTATAATATTAATAACGCTCAATGTACTCCAATTGTAAAGTCCTGCTAGCCCTGCTGGTTATATATCTGCATAGGACAGGCAATGAAGAATTCTCAGTAGAGCCAACAATACGGTAAACTTTCCCTTTTGTAAAAACAATTCACTGACAATAGTTCATGAGCCTGTGTTGAACCTGTATAATTTCCTTGGGTGAGAAATTTTTCTGTGGTCACTTTTAACTCTGTGCATAGTTCACTGGGCCTTTCCAACTGGGGCCATTCACTGCTTGACTGACCCCTGAACTGAGCTATAAGCCTTGACTACAGCACCCTGTCCCCCTTTTTAGGGTCATAGAGAGTGGGTGCAACCAACCATGACAGCTTAAGACCCCCCATGAGCTACAATAATGAGTACACATATTTCCTTACAAAGCCCCAGACTTGCCCATACAAAGCTCAATTGCAAAACTCATAGGCAGAATAACATTCCAACACAGACAAGGCTTTCCTGTGTACACCTGTATTGTTTCCCCTACTCATAGTACTAATGTAGCTCTGCCCTACAGCAATATGTTAAGTGGCCTCAGTAAAGGATAAAGTCTCAAGTAAGGTAGATTAAAGAATTAAAGATTAAGTACCTAATTAATTCCATCATCAAAGTCAAAACACAATAATTAATATAAAAATGTAAACTCTAAAAAGAAAATTATCTTTTTATATACAGTGTACATAAATTATTTTGAAACTATAAATTATACTAAGAAGACGAATACGCATCTTATTATATAGGGCCTACATATATTATTTGGAATTATAACGGGTCAAGAATGACTAAGATATTTTTTCAAAATATAATTTTAAAAAGAAAAGTATCCATATTAAGAATTAATTACAAACATATTTTTGAAATATTAATTTAAAATATAAATTACAATTTAATACTGGTATATTAAATGTCTAGTCATAGAAAATCTATGTTTTCTAAAATTTATAATTAACAGTAATTCAAAAATACTAAATGTCACAAAGGGTTGTCTTTCAGGGACAGACTATCAATTACTAGTGTAATCAGTTAAATGATCTAAGCTATGAGGTGTTATGATTTGCGTGGGCAGCTTGTATTCCTTTGTTAACTTCAAAATAGGTACACATGTATATATTTTTATTATACAGAAAGAAAATTGCTAGGTACATACTTTGTATAGGTATGTACCAAGCAACCTAAAACCACAGCTTACGCATACATTTATTCATGAACTTTAAGCCACTCCTTCGGCAGGTAAATTAAAACGTACAGTATCATTTACCAGGAAATGACAATTCCAATCCAACTTATCTATAATTTCCAGTAAATCACAGTTCGAAGGATTTGTGCTTTTTTAAGTATATATGAATATGATAATCAGTAAAGCAGCCCCCTTACAGGATCTGTTATCGCTAAGACATGGCATTATACTTTGAACTAGTGACCTTACAACCATTAACAACTTAATATACAAATATTTTGGCCATCAGATTCCATTATAAGTCATTGTGATGTTTTGAGTCATAAATTGCCCACAATGATAAAACTTTGTATATAATTATCTTAAATAGCACACACGCCCCAAATTTCTGGACTGCCTTTTTACCACCTACTTTAATCGTGACCTATTTCAATGGATGGAATCTACCCCACCCCTTTTTATATTCACACGGTTTTCAACCAGAGAATAGGATTTGGTTTGAATTGACACAAAAAGCTCATGAATGAAGCATAATCTTGAATATGAGAAGATATTATAACTGCAAAATATGTTTAGCTTTTGTTGATATAGTTTACAGTAATGTCCCTAAATTAACATTAAATTATATTTTTAATAAAGCGAAAGAACATTTTGCTTGCCACCACAGGAATTGGGACCCGGTTTTTTGGGCTAGCAGGCCAGTGCTCTAGCCACCTGAGCAAAATTGTTATAATTGGTTTTTCACTTAATTTATGGTGGTGCCAAAATTGAAGATGTAGCCGATCTTTTTACTTTTCCCAGATACTGATTTTGATCAAGACTGATGATGGAAGACTGTACATGGAGAATTCCAGTGTTTAATGCTTTATTTAATGTCATTTCACTCATATGCTGTTTGTTTGTTTGATTGGGGTTTAATGCCATACTCATGTGTATTTCACTTATATGACAACATATTGCCCATTTGACACTCTTCCTTGATTAAATATGGTGAAAAACTGGAGATGAAACCTCATACAAACCACCCCAGTGATTGCCAGATCCACATCGTGTGATTCCCTCATAGACCGTATGGTCCGAGTGGAAACGGTGAGTGGTACATCCAAGTAGGATTAGAAGGCCAACTCGCTTACCACTAAACCACAGCCACAGGCCTCACTAATATGAAGTAATGTTAGCCCAAAAGGTGATTGAATCCTCATCAAAATCCCTGGAAAAACTCCATGTCAAAATACAGGACATCCACAGGATTCAACAAAGAGCACAAGGTGTGCAAATATTCAGTGTGACACACCACAAATTATGCCTATTAATTCACAGGAAGCTTACTACAACCATATGCCCCATTAATAAAAATATCAACAAGTAATTATACAAAAAATATTTATGTACAATTCAAAATTCTATAACAAAACAATCCAATTTAAAAATAATTTGTCTTAAGAACAATGTTGCTTGATCTTTATCTACAACTGAATATGGTTTTAATAATCCAAAATATAGTCAAAATGAATTGTTCATCTTTTTTTAGAGTCGTCACCATACTCTACTATGGGAAACTTATCGAAAGAAACTCAAACATTTTATCTACCCCTATTTTTGGAAACCTATCATGTCACCTATTCATATTAAAGAAAACATTTGATATCTATGAAATAATTGTTCATAAGGCTATTCATAGTAATGTGTATTTAACCAAGCCCTCAAACTAAAAGCTGTAAAAGCTGCACAAAACAACTGAGGGAGTTAACCATTCTAACAATTTCACTCACAAAACAAATCTACAGATGCAAAAAATATGTCCTGTATTATCACTGTCTAGCTTCGAAAAGCTGTACAATTTACACAAAGGAGTTTTCTATACATAAAACATTTAAGACTTTTGTTTAGCCATTCACAGCTGTAAAACTGCTGGCAGATTGCCTGTACTGTTTGAAGTGTTATAGTAGCCCCTATATAAGTTCCTCTAATTAGTTACACTGATAAGGTATTAGGTAACCATTGATAGTCAATCAAAGCCACTAACAGCAGGGAACCGTCTGGGGCATTCAATGTTGGGGCATTCAATGCTGTACCCCTATCAAACCAAAATTAACTTACATTTTATAAGTAAAATTAAGTGTGAAAAATTAACATAAGGAACAAATTTGGACATGTTTCTAAAGAGCGATGCAACAATGTGGTGCAATGCATTCTGGGAAAGATTTTGTAAATCCAGCAGTTCAATGACATTTCATAACTTTAAATTTTAAATACAGCTATTGTTCCTTGATATCTTCTTATTGTGAAATAAGCAGACTGAAAAAGGTGTATCTTTTAACTGTTAGTTTGTTTATATGATTTATCCATATTCCAAATCAAGTACCCTTTCTCATTGGAGAACACTAGAATCATCAATCCCACACACCCACCCACACCCACACTGTCCAGATCAGGGAAACAAATGTCACTAGTGTTAATTTGTGGCCAAATTAAGTCCACATTGACTGACCAATGAGGATGGCCTAAACTGTGAAACTATCTGTAGAATGTTATCTCTTAATACACAACATATGGTGAGAGAAAACAAACTTCTGAAGTTAACATACAATTAACACAGTGACCAGTGTCAGGACATCTGTTATTGAAATAAAATGTTATTTGAAGATAGATAATTTACATCCACTACTTTATTTGTGTTGATTTACAGAGTACCAAGGTTAACATTGCAAAATGTGTGATAAACATTTTACAAATCACAAATATTGCAATGTTTATTGCTCAATACACAGTTTCAACAAGGTTTTGTAATTCTCATATTTGCAAATCTAACTCTACATGTTGTATATGTGGCTGTTGTGGATTTATAATATTTACTACATGTATTTCATACTTTTCTACAAAATTTTGTAAATCTTATATCAACAAAATTATGTTTTACACCTTTGTACTTGTATTTGAATTAAAAAGACCCAGTTCTTTACTTTTGTATACTGTTTTTTATGTCTTAGATTCACAAATCTCTTTTTTTTTTACTTTTGTACATTGTTTTGTAAGTCTAATATTCACAAATCTCAGTTCTTTACTTTTGTACATTGTTTTGTAAGTCTAATATTCACAAATCTCAGTTCTTTACTATTGTACATTGTTTTGTATATCTAATATTCACAAATCTCAGTTCTTTACTTTTATACATTGTTTTGTAAGTCTAATATTCACAAATCTCAGTTCTTTACTTTTGTACATTGTTTTGTATGTCTATTATTAACAAATCTCTGATCTATACCTTTTGTATTTATTGTTTAGTATATCTAATAATCACAACTCTAAGCTATGCAATTCTGTACATTTAGTTTGTATGTCTAATATTCACAAATCTGAGCCCAACACTAATCCTGTACAGCCAACAGGTAACAGATAATGAAAGCATTTCTTGACAGTTGTGTTAATGCTTTAACTAAACACTGACTTGCCATAGTTTAAATATTGACACATGTGGAAGAGACTAAGTTAAAGCCCCTGGGTGTGGATATTGGACACAGGCAGTAACCAGAGGCATTAATTAGCAGGCTTAAGACATCAAAGGTCAAGGTCATCGGAAATAATGAATTAGCATGAGCATTTTCAAGGCGAGACAGTTGGCACTTAGTTTAAAAGAGATTGATTGATTGTTGTTTTGCACTGTACTTATTGGTATTTCACGTATATGACGGCGGTGTTTTCCAACAATAATTGACACTAGCACAACCACGATGTGAGGTGTTTTGATGCTATTAGAAAGTTAATATTCGTCCAGTGTGGAGTAAAGAAAACATTGGTACTCTCCAAGAGGGCGTTTAAAAGAGAGGATCAAAGATTACAATTTTGAAAAATGTTTAGAAGTTTTATTAAAAGTTTTCAAACAATTTAAGTCCGAATAAATGTTTTACTTAAAAAAGGAAAAAGTTATAAATCACAAGCTCTTATGTATGTTAGCAACCCAACTTGAAAATATATTTGCTAAGTGCAACAAAGCTTACAATTATATGTTTGTTTGTTTGTTTGATTGGGGTTTAACATCGTACTAAGGGATATTTCACTTATATGATGACGGATTGTCCACTTCACACTGGTCCTTGCTTAATTAATTACTGCGGAAAACCTCATAAAAACCACCCCTGCGATTGCCGGAGCCAGATTGTGTGAGTCTCATATACCTGAGGGTCGACAAATGGACTCTATCATGTGAACGGTACATAGAAATAGGCTTAGGAAGGGCATAAGCTGACCAGTAAGCCACGGACGCAGGCTACAATTGTATGTCTCTGTTTAATATGTTTATGGTAAAAAAAAACAGTATTGTCAAAAATCATCAATGGTTCGAAGATATCAAGTAAAGATTTAATTTTCATAATAGAAAGGTCAAAGATTTAACCTCTAGATTTTTCTATCATCAACAGTAGCACTTCAAAATTTCTGTAGTACATTTAATTTACATATAAGAAAAACTAAATGACCGATAACCATTCATTACATTTATTTGATGTGAGCCTGATAAAAAATTCTAATGTAGGCCTTGTAAGTAGAGTCCTGTGATCAATGAGATTAGACACGATCCATTCTGGTGACAATCTGCTTTTAATAGTCATTCGAAAGACCGCTAATTCAAAGAGTTTCAATGATGCACCTGTCAGCCAGGTAACATCAAATAGAATGAGGCCTACATGGCTTATATTGACCTCCAGGTATTATTCTGGATGAGTAATCCTTTAAAGCACTAAAAATATCCATGGGTCTGGGCCTACATGCCTGCACTTAAATGATTCGTATGAAATGTTTTCTTTTTTAAGACAGTCATCGTCAAAACATTAGGCAACTAAACCACACTTTATCTACACTTAAATTCTTTGGTTGACGTAAAGTTTGTGTACTTAAAAAATCATAGATCATAGATCAAGATATGTGCTCGAAACATGACAGTTTGAAGAGCTGCAGTATGGGGGAAACATAATATTTACTTGTATTGACATTTATATAGAAAAATACATAAAGCCCTATATAAATCCATTAGTATTTGTGAACAATTAATATTAATATTAAAACCAAACTAGACGAACTAGTCCTGATATATAAGTTTGATGCTCTATGGTAATTCCACCCCAGCTGTGTAGGTTATGGGAAATTTGTTTATAGAGCAACCTGAAAATGCTAGCACAGTATGTACACGTAAATAAGAGTGCTTCTAAGTTAAATGACAATAATATCTCTGGGATCGCACAAGTATGTACCAGTACTCGTTAAATATTTGTTATTTGTTTTAATTAATGAATGAACTAACATACCGGTACTTCCTTTAATCATGACCAGCAAAATCTCTTGACAAATTCCATTTTGGGCAACCATGAGTCATCTCTTACAGAGTTAGGTTAAATATATCACCAATGTGGTACCAAAAATGTGTTGATTCAAGTAAATTGAATATTTGTATGATGACTTACATGTACATAATACATTTTTTTGGAAATATGTAATCATTTGTTCCTGAAAGAAAGATATTGAACAAAACCACCGCACTGAAAAACAACCACACACATAATAAAATCAAGCCATATTTCTTCCACGACAATTTGTGATTATAATAATCAAATGTTTGAGGAGTATGATAAAGGTGTCATTATAAGCACATTTTGTCTTACACAGGTGGGTTTTGTCTTTTAAATGTTTTTAATGTTCTCGATTCTTGTTTACGTCACATAGCATTCCCATAAGTTGTGTTTTATTTGTTTGGTGTTTATGTAGTGCTGAACACACACGCCAGGTGATTTACCTATGAATGATCAACCAAGGTCAAACAGATGACTTACCCTGAGCAGCGGATAGTCTGGATGACCCTGAAGCTATCGTGGAACCAGAAGCCACTGAGGCTGTATCTATGGATTAGTAAGAGGGCATTAGGGGCCTATGGGGCCTCCACACGACAAACATTTTGAGTACAAAGTTGAAAACACAGATTCTAGAGTATTAGTTATTAGTACTTGTTGTAGTTGCAATGTAGGATTAAATATTTTTTGTCAAAAAATTTGTTTTCCTAGAAAAACATTAAAAAAAATTGGCTGAAATGAATTCATATATTTTAATCCCAATGTGTGATGTGCACCGAAATTGCATCTGAAATAGGACCAAAAGTTGTTTTCCAGAAGAAATAAAATGCATATTTTGGCCCCCTTATAGGCCTGTTATTGAACAAGATTCTAAATTTACAACTACATGTATATACATCATAACATTAAGCATGAAGAGTGGGCCTAGACTGGTCAACAAAAATCTGTTCAAACAGAAGTTAGTCAAAGAGCTAGGTGAAAAAAGTAATCGTGTCCCTACCTTCCGTTCCTTCTATGGTCAGCATACACTTGGTAATGGCCTGTCCTGATTGGTTAATGGCGACACAGCTATATTCGCCTTCGTCCTCCGGGAATATTTCAATGATGGTCAATTTACAGCTGTCTGATATCATACTCAGTTGGAAGTCCTACAATTAATTGAACACTAAAATTCAGAGATTGAACACGTTTAGGAAACCATTTAATATTGAACCTTTCAAAAAGGTGTGTTTGAATGGGGTTTAACTTCGTACTCAATGGTATTTGGCATACATGACGACGAATGAGCCATTTCTCACTCTGCCCTGCTGAAAAAAGCTGGAAAAATGAGATTAATTGGTTTTATACGGCATACTTAACAGAAGTTCACTTATATGACGGATGTCCATAATTCACACTGTTCTTTATTTAAATACGCTGTAAAACTGGTTAGTTAGTTTGTTTGTTTGATTGGGGTTTAACAACGTAATCAAGGGTATTTCACTTATATGACGACTGATTGTCCACCTCACACTGTCCCTTGCCCAATTATTGTGGAAAACCGAGAGGAAACCTTGTGAAACATGTTGACAGTTAATCAAATTAAATTTTAATTTCTAGTGACTATAATTTGGAATAGCTATTGATCTAGAGTCTACTTGGCCTCATTGCCAATGTTTAATCAGTTTTCAAGAAAACAAGGCTTGCTTTTCCTGGAACCATCAATTATCTGAATTGTTTAGTTTTACTTTTAAACTTTAACCTAAGATACATGTTAAAATTTTTCAAATATACTGTATATACCTGGCTGTCCAGAACTTCTCTTCCATCTTTAAGCCACGTGATCTGTGGCCTTGGTGAACCTTTGACCTGGCAGGACAAGGTAACAGTAGCGCCATCTTGACAGGTTATATCGTGAAGTTTTTCTGTAAATTCGGGTTTGTTGGATTTCCTATAGAGCAACAAACATATACTTCATAATAATACAAGAACAAAGACGTAAACACACCCAAAATCAAAATGACAATTTAAGCCTAAAAACAGTAAATAATGTTTCAATTCAACTTTATTTCACCAAAATGACAAAATATATTTTCTGAAGTACATGTATGTAATATTATAAAGAATATTCCGGATACCAAACAAATCTGGGGAAAAAACCCACTTATCTGCAGACATTCATTAGAACTGATAAATGTAAAGACATATAAAATTAATCGATCATACTGCTTCACTACATAAATCTATGCATATTATTTTTTAACTCACTTCCCAATAATAATCATTTAATAATTAAAGTAAAGAAATAAGAATTAGTTAGTAATTGAACTAATAAAAGTTTATGATAATTCAAAAAACATTATAAAGTTTTCCTTACCTACTCTCCATATCCTCATCTACTTCTTCTATAAAAGAGGTAAAAAAAACATAGAAATTATAATACCAAGAAAAGGTAAAAGCAAAGTTAACTTATAATATTATATCAAAGCCTTCGAAAATGCCTGTAATTAAAAAAAAACGTATGCTGGTAATTTACTTATCTACTAGTCTACATGCCTAAAAGGCTTTTTAAACCTTTTTGTTGTAATATAATAGTTTTAAAAATTAACTGCTTCTGATTCCATGAAGATTTTGTATGTACACAGGGTAAAACAGACAATTTTTAACCCAAAAATACAACATTTGGTAGACATTAAAATCAATTAAAAAATTTAAGAATATTCAATCTATTTTTTTATTTTTTTTTAGATTTACTCACCAAATTTGTGAATTTATTTGTCTTTTCAGTTGATTTGACTTCTTTAGTTAGTTGTAGTTAACATATTAATAAATCTAGCTAGTTAGCATTTGTTAGAGAGAAAAGCTTTCACAGATAGTCTATCATTTTTTAAAAACAAATTGCCAAAATAAGTAGTCCCAAAAAAGTTAACTTTCAAAAAAATTCCATATTTAAAATAGATATATTAGTAAATTTGGTCCAATTTATTTGTACACAAAAGGTTTATTTAGTCATTAGTCTACATGTATGAAGCGTACAGGAAGAAAAATAGAAACAAAAATAAAAAACTTTTCTTAAAATGAATTTAAAGAGCTGCAGATAGTTTATTAGTAAGCGTATTAGAATATTTTTTGGTTGTCGCTAAATAGATCGAAGTGTAGAAGGGAATGGTTGAGATGTACAGGATTGTCTTAACACTGAAATACAAGAAAAAAAGACAAGACAAAAATAAAATACTTTGAATGGAGACAGTAAAGGAGGCATACAGCAGGGACACACATTGCAGCCTAGCCCTTTGCAATCAAATTTTAACAAAAATTCTTTTTTCACAATTTTGCCTAAAAGTTTGAATTTAGAAAAAAAAAAAATACACATACCTCAAGTGACATACACATAAGAAACAAATAAACAAAATGTATTTGACATCTCTAAATGTATTGACCAAAACATAAATTTTTGATTGCAAAAGATGACACACACCATACAAGACAATAGCTAAATTATCCACAAAACAGATTTTTTAAAGGGGCAGAAGAACATTTTTTCGGCATAGTTTTAGCCATACCATTAGCAAAACATTATAATGAAAATATTGAAGATCATGAAAAAATGAAGGATTTGCCAATGAAAAGTAAAACAGCAAACTGCAAGGGGAGACTACTGCATTCCAAAGCTCACCAATAGAATCTAAGAATACTGGCATCGGTTCATAAAGAGTTTCTTCTGGTGAGCCTGATGACAAATTCATAGTTGGGGGGGAGTTTAATAACGCTGAGCAAGTGTAGATTTGCGCGCTTGCTTTATCTTTAAATTAATTCGTACTTGAGGGTATTTCATTTATCCCAACAATGCCAGAATTTAGAAGAAACCTGTGAGGGAATCTCCTTTAAAAAACCACCAGTGGTCTTTACAGTCCCTGGTATACATGTCTTAGAACTTCAACAGGCTACTGCCCTACCAGCCGAGCCATTGGGCAGTCGCTAACTCACTTAAAGGCATGGACAGACTAGTGTAACCCATCTTCTGAGCCACGGTGTGGGCTGCCATAAGTCATTAATCTTAAGACCGAAAGTTATTGGTGTTTACATACACGAAGAACAATGGTTGGTATCCTTGCTAATCAAGAAAAGCATGATTTATTTTAAAAATTAAAACAACTACCAAACATTAATTTTGCCTGAAGAAAACTCAAATTGGTCCAAAAAAATAGGTAAAAAAGCTGGATAAACCAAATGCAAAAGTTGTGCAGTGTGAACACTTGAGATACTAAAATGTAACTTTTAATACATATGTAATTCAAAGCTGAGGGTAAGCGCAAATGCTGTAATCAAAGAACATATGAATCCAAAAAATGCAAAAGGAGATAAAACATTTTGGTTGGTCACAGGTCATCAAAGCAGAATTCCAAAAGCCAAGTTGGAAAGATTCCATTACAATGACATTATGAATGACAACAACAACAACATTCAGGAACATAACTTTGATCCATATAATATAGATATAGTGGATTGGGCAGGGATGAATGCATTAAACAATCTGATCTGATCTTTTCTGATTAAGAAAGGTTACTTTTGTCAGATGGCATTTATAACTATATTAACACATCATTTATCTTGAACATGAGATGATTCATCTGCTACAATTAATCGACATTCCTGTGCCAGTGTGATTAATTTTTAGAAATATATGAATGCATCTCAAAGATGATAAATGGAAAAGCTACGAGAAAAGAACTTGTAGCATAACTGCATTTTGGATGTTAAATAATTTTTAGTCAATGATTATCATTCAATAATTATAAAAAAAAAAAATTAGTGCTGGTCCTACAAAAAAAGTATTCTCAAGTAAACCCGAAACACTCCAAATTAAATTTTCTGCCTTTTTTCAAGGTGTTTAGACAACTAATAGTTAAAATTTCAAAGTGGAGTTCTGTCAAATAAAGCAAAATTCTCACCAGAGACTTGTAGATTTGTTGTTGAGTTGAAGACATCTCCGTTTTTGTCTGTGTATGTACAGGTGTAAACCCCAGTGTCTTCAGGAAGGGCGGATAGCACCTCTAGTTTCTGGATTCCATTTTTACCTTGCTTGATTAACAATCGGTCACTGTCAGACAGCTGTAACAGAAAAGAGAAAAAGTGAGTAATGGAATGATTTATTTTGATGCATTGATTTCTAGAATTCAAAAAAGGTATGTTCAAAATAATAAAAGTGTTGGAAAGATGATTTTTGTTTGTGTTTCATTTTTTTTTTTAGAATAGCATTCTTTTAGAATAGAAAACTTGCATAATGAGACAAATACATGAATCCCACCAACTAACCCCCTAGATTTTCTACAAAAATCGGCAGGTCATTGAGCAGATAAGTTAAGTTGCCAAGGCCCATGGATAATTGCTTGCATGATTCGTGTACTCTTAAAATTAACCCTAAATCTAAATGTTTTTTTGAAAATACTACAAATAATATTTGTCTAAATTATGCTCTATGATTAAAGGAGTTTAGAGTGTTCATTAGAAAAATTATTAATGCATAATTATTTTAATTGTCTTCAATGAGCTTCATGATAACAGGACTTGTTAGAAAAAAGTCAAGGCATTGTTATCAGATGTTTTACCATTTGTGACCATTTAATTGAAGAAACGTAAATGATTAATGGTGATTTAAAGACAAAAATGGACTCTACAAAACGCTGGAGAACACATCTCCCAAATTCTATGGGAACATTTTTGCCCCATTGCCACTGCCGGCCCCTTACACAAAGGAAATCTACAGCCCCTAGCGCTTTTACTGCATTTACAAATTTACACCTTTTGAGACTTACCACACTGATATCACTAAATATTAATCTGCTTGTTAAAAAGCTATTGTATCCTTTACTTCTTTTGTTAAAGTTATCAAAGAACTTGGAAAACTAATCTAGGAAAGGTATGTGCACTAAAATCTAATTTTGGCTTTTATATCCCTACTTTAAATTACCTGTCCAGTTTAATCAAGAGTCTTCTCACATATACAAATAACTCTACCTGACAATTAGGTACTTTATGCAATGTTAACTATACAAGGCTAGGTTATACTGTAGCTAGAAATTTGCAAGGTATATTTGGAGTATGATTAGCAATTTCCCTTATCACATTCTCCAGAAAGCAGCATAAAGCTTGAATTAATACAACCCCCCACAGTTGGGGTTCTTTTAATATAAATGATTTACCAAAAAAGAAAGTGTGCTAAATTCATTAAGGTGCACTATTAGCTATTATCATTTCTGCTAGGCAAAACATCACATGATGTTAAAGATAACATGTTGGATGACTGCCTGTACATGACAAGTAACGCGAGAAAGTGCAAGAAAAGCCAATCGTGCACCTAACTCGCTAAATTCACGATGCAGCACTAAATCAGCTTTGTTTTTGTCCTTCAGCTATTATTCACAGAGTTTCTAGGAGCAGGACCTGCCACTCATGCTATGTTGGAATAACAATTTAATTTGATATTAGCATAAAACTATATAAGTTGGTGTCGACTCCCATGTGCCATGTGCAATATTCTTATATTTCCAAAGAAAGACCACACTGGCCCAGGCCAGTCAACCAATGAAAAGCTAATGAACTATCTAATTTTCTCTGAGACATGTACATAGGTAATCGCATTATGTTAAACTTTAAAAAATAGGTAGTTGATTTGAGTCTATAGCGGTTGTGTTAACTTTACCTGGGATATCTGACTGCTCAATTACATGTTTTATTCCAACTCCAGATGTTTCTATGTCAAATAACTTGAACCACAGATGATCAAACATTTACATACCTACATGCCGTTAATACACAGGTAAACTAAAACATTGTCTTTATTTACACAGGTTTATACATGGCCTGAAGGGAGCATCAGATCCAAATGCTATAGTTAACAACTTGCTACTTATATTATTAAGTCTTTCACTTCTTTGAAATGTTTCAGCTGTTAAAAGCCTTCCAGAGTAACCAATTTCAACGAGCTATCTCTGCAAAGATCTCGATAAGCTGCTTATTTAAGGATTAACTCAATAATACTGGTTCTATCATGTATAAAATGATTAACTGATTGATTGGTGTTTTACGCCATACTCAAAGGTATTTCACTGAAATGACAGGGGTGTATTACCAGTACATCACTAACATAACCATAAAATGCTAAGTCAGACCAATGTCTACCCTCAATGAAATTTTCTGACCATCATGTGTATCTTCTTTTAAAAATTTATTTTCAAATTTTTATGGATCATTTAGAGTATTTCCTGATACTTATGTTTTTTTCTCTAATTTTAAAAATTTCTTTCCAGGTATTTTCTGTTGTTTTTCCTCTTATTTTATCTTCATGTATTCAGGATTGAGTATTTTAACGTCTACTTTTTGTGAAGCGTTTCAGATGTTTGGCATATTTCTGTATTGAGCATTAATTATGTGTACAAAATACATGTACTCCAAAAAGGTAGGCATATCTACTAAATGTTGTGCTGTGCTAGAAAATTATTCTTCCCCTAGTTACAAGTTAAGACAACATGAATAAACTGTTAATAAATTATCCTTTACCAAAGGGCCTTATATAGTATACATCATGAAGAAAAAACTCTAGAAACCTGGCAACAAACGAATCAGCAAGATACAAGACAAGCGCTAGATCTACAAATACATCAAATCTTTTCGCCTTTTCCTTGCCTAGATGACTACAGTACATGTAGAACTGTGAAAACCAAATTCTCTTCAGGCCTAGTGTGCCACGAAAACTTACCTTAGTATTATTATAAATCCCTTTTGCACTAAGAGGTTCAACAAGAACATTTGAACAAAACTCCCAGACGAATACTGGGTGTATACAAGCAGTAGATTTTTACATGGATAGTTTACACTGTACATACAGCTCTGGTAAAATGTAAAACAAACAACCATCAGCTGTGCTGAATGCAAATGTAACAGCAGAGGTTTATGATGCTGTCACTACCAGCATAACGGCAATTAAAAAACTTTCATCATTGATTGTTTGAGGCAAGCTTGAATGCTCTTTTGTCATTTTTGTGTCGTACTTGAGGAGATTTTACCGATATGATGGCGTAGCAGCTAGCATTGGCTGAAGGAACCCACACTACAGATGTCATTGGAAGCAAACATGACAAAATAGGACCAGCACAAAACTCAAAAAACAAAGGCACACATGTACACTTCTGATTCGAGGACACAAGAAGCTCCCATGAAGCACCCTTTCACTTGATACTACAGCTGTACTTAAGGTTATTTCACTCATATTATGACGGTGGTTCTCTGCTGTTCCAATGGGATGTCAATATCATAGACATCAATCAGTCATAGCCCTGACACTTGATACTGCCTGCCAACATGACCTTACACTGCACACCTCTCAAGAAAAACATCCTACATCTAATTCACCCAGGGAGGGAGCCCATAAATGACACAAGTAAACTATTTACCTGATTTACCACCTTGAAATAAAAGTTCAATGAAATCAAACAAAGTTTCACCCCAGCCCCCTGATAATATAAAGGGAGTCCAAAAGACTTGCATAAGGCAATAAGCATAAAGTATACCTGTGCACAAAACACGGGTAAAGCTAAAAAAAAATACCACTTACTATCTGCTGTTGTATATTGAAATATAAAGGCACCGTCGTCTAGGCCAAAAGGCATTCAACAAATACATATCAGTGTTTGATGCAAATAGTTCACAGCAAGGTGATGATTTACTGTTCCCAGACAACAAATAACCATGAAAATGTTTCAATTATTCAGTCAGATTTACACCTGCATACATGCGATTCACTTCAGGTTAACACTTGAACCAAACATTGAATGGAGTATATAATACATTGTATATATTCGATTGACTGTTCTTGAATATCTTGCAGATTTTATTATGCTGGCTTAGCCCTCTAAAAATATTTCCCAAAGGCACATCACAACCTCAGTAATTAGTAAGTCTACCTAATGTCTCAATATTCAAAAAGAAAGTCAGCAAATTGAGTAATTTTCTGTACCAACTCAACCATATCATAACGTTTAATAAGAAGGCAAGGCCATAGTACAACTAACTCCCTATTCCTTATGCTACTGTATGTATATCCTATTGGCTGAAGAAATGCTATTGTTGGCTCGATTGAGTAGTGTTTAACACCATGTGTAGGGGTGTTTCACTTATGTGAAGCTGGTATACGCCAACAGTAAAATGACACTCACAAAACCATTAAATGTTAAGTGTTTTGATATGCGAGGAAATTAGTGTTCCTCCAGTGCTAAATAAGAGAGTGTGATTAGATGCTTGACGCCAGTGGCAACAAACAATGACAAAAAACAATAATCATAAGATGCCATACAAACCTTCATAATTTTTCATATTTTCTCTGGACTACAAAATAGTTTAGGCTACAGTATATTTTCTTCAGGCTATAGTATATTTTCTTCATGCTACAGTATATTTTCTTCAGGATTCACTATATTTTCTTCAGGCTACAGTATATTTTCTTCAGGTTAAACTATAGTTTTGCAGGCTACAGCATATTTTCTTCAGGCTACACTATATTTTCTTCAGGCTACACTATATTTTCTTCAGGCTACACTATATTTTCTTCAGGTTAGACTATATTTTCTTCAGGTTACATTCTATTTTCTTCAGGCTACAGCATATTTTCTGAAGGATACACTATATTTTCTTCAGGCTACAGCACATTTTCTTCAGGATACACCATATTTTCTTCAGGATACACTATAGTTTATTCAGGATACACTATTTTTTTCAGGCTACACTATAGTTTCTTCAGGCTACACTATAGTTTCTTCAGGCTACAGCACATTTTCTTCAGGATACACCACATTTTCTTCAGGCTACACTATAGTTTCTTCAGGATACACTATAGTTTCTTCAGGCTACAGCATATTTTCTTCAGGATACACCATATAGTCTTCAGGATACACTATTTTCTTCAGGATACACTATAGTTTCTTCAGGCTACACTATATTTTCTTCACACTAGAGAGTACCTTTACAAGCTGGAGTACCTTTTTCATCATGCTGCAGAGTGCTTTCTTCATTGAACTCAACAATAAATTATTGTAGGAAATGGATGAGCTCATACCTACCTCAAGTTTACTGGTCACTTAAACTCATTGCCTCTGTAGTTCTTAAAAGCCCCAAAAAGTGCTCAAAACTATTTCTCATTAAACATTGCAGATCTACATACATGTACCAAGAAATTTTTTCACCAGTTCCCAAAGATCTGTAATTCAAGAGATCTATTTACCATCCGTTTTTTATTAACCCCTATTATTACAAATGGGTTAGTCCGTAAATAAACATGGTAGATCCCAAGTAAATATAATAGGGAGGAGTTGCTCACTGCCATAGGTCTTTTTAGGCTAAATAAACTTCAACCATATTTCTCACCCCTTGTTATTTAAGTAGACTAGGCCATAAACAAACATGGAAGATACCAATTAAGCAAAAAGGGAGGCTTTGATGTTTACATGGGCTGTTTAAATAGAAATTGTACAAATGGCTGTTACCTGCCTGGCTATGATAAATAATGTCAATGACACCGCAAAACATAAATACCTCAATAGAATTAAACATCAGGTGAGAAGGGTGACGGCAGATCAAATAGCTGCCCAGCTTTTAGCAGTAGTTCTTACCTGGTCAAGCAGTAACTAAATCAAATTGCTTGTATATGTTCAAAGGCCATAATTTGCAATGCATGAATTCTTGAATACTAAGGTCTAACAAAACACATTGAGCATATTAAAACAACTGTAAAGGTAGCCAAAACCAATTTTCTCGTCGCATATAGATTTCCAATTCTATTAGAAAATGTTCGTCAAAATGTTTGCTTCAATAAGTCTAAAGATACAGCATAACCAGAAATTTAACACCATTTTGATACAAAAAAAATGACCACTTCCAAAGTCTGACATTTATGATAAGCAGTTCAACAAATTTAGTATCACATTTAACCCATCTAAAACTGACTAGCAGTAGGCAAAAGCTCTGTATCAGAATACACTCTCATTGTTGTTGTCGATATCAAATTTCAGATTAACTTATGTTGTGACCCTTCATTATGACTACCACTGAGGAGTTCAACATAGTAAAGTATAGTAACAACACTGAAGAAGTTTCTAGCACCTGTTTGTATATCTATACCTATGTCTCTAGTTCAAATTGCTCCTGATGATGGTTTGATCAATAAACCGAAACATTGAGTCGTTATTATACTCTACTATTGTGACCTTTTGTAACACAATATCCCACACATGCTCAAACAGAAATTGCACTACAGCCTTCAGGATAAATAAAATAACATACATCAAAGTGACAACCCACCTGCTGTTTGTTTTTTCCTTATTGGTTCAATTACAAAAAAACACTTTTTGACCTGCTTTCTATATGAAGATATAGGCAAACCTGTCTACCCTAAATGTTACTTATGTGCATAATTATTTGTAAAGGAGTATTTTCATACTATTTTGTGTATTTTCTTCTTTCAAAAATATATATTATCATGTATAAACTGACCTTAAAGAATATTTTATGATCATAATGTGTATTTCATTCTTTTTCAAATTTTCAGTTTATGTCCTGTTATTTTTGCCTTCCTGGATTCAGTGTGTTTGTTTGTTTGATTGGGATTTAACGTCGTACTCAAGGGTATTTCACTTATATGACGACGTGCCAGCCTCCTGGATTCAGAATTGAGTATTTTAATATTATGGTTTTGTGTAGGTTTTCACATCTTTTATGTATTATCCAGCATTAATTATGTGTACTAAAAGTACAAAAAATTACACAAGGTCGACAGGTCTGCATAGTGGAGGCTATACTCCATGCATTGTCTTTTTAATTTTTAACATTTCAATGTTTAAAATAATGGTTGGTCCCTTATTGTCACCCATTATTAGTGACATGATGACAATTACAGTATGATCAATCACCATCAGTTTAAACATGATTAACACAAAACTTGGCACATTTGCTGCCTCACGTACTGCATATCTTTTGGGGTTCACAGTTTGCTATGATGTCTCACTTTCAACAACCCAGATTTGCTTCATTCTGTCCAGAAATAATGGTACAGTAAAAAGGTAGTAGAAACTTTGAACAAAGAAGGTTATACTGATATTGTAATAAATGTCAGCCTGGTTATGCCATCATCAGTTCCAAACATCCACAAAAAGAGACAATTTTACAGTCTTTTGCACAAGACACATATATTCTATTTTTATTGTAGAGAAAGGCATTTTGCTGCCTCCACCGGGATAAGCACTCCGGTTTCTGTCTGTTTTCGTTTCTCTATTTTTAAATAGGTAAAAAATACCTTACCTTTTGTCCATTTTTAGTCCAGTGTAAGTTTTTGGCTTGACCTTCGACCTGGCATGTAAGTTCCATGTGGTCACCTGAGTGCACCTGTACATTCTCTTGTAATTCCTGGCTGAAGGCAGCCATTGGTTTCCTGCGGGGGGAGGGAAAGTTGAGAATGATTTGGATGACTCGATATTATTGAGCTGTACAGAACCTTTTTGCACTTCAATGATGATGGTGGTATTATTTTAGTTCATGACACTGGTGGAATTCAAGCAAGGCGAGTCAAGAGTCATCAAAATTCAGGAAAAAATTATAATAAATAACAAAATTTCCCCTATTGCTGACGGAACATCAGTGCAAAAGCAACACCATTTACTGAAACACCAATCTTAAGAAATTTGCCACAGTGGTTAGAAAATTCCTTCATAACTGTTCTAAGTTAAAGATGAGTCCAGACTTTCCTGTACCTAAAACACTTTAGTTGTGGAAATTCCATGATTCAAATGAATACACAAAATTTGTAAATTGACATATTTTAAGAAGACATGTCATGTCTTGCATATAGGTGAAGATACGTTAGAATACAAGAACCTACAGTGTTGAACAGAAAACCAAATATGACTTATTGCCTAGAGGCCATGTTTTGTATATACTAATGTAGCCCCAAGAGCTTAGTCCAACTCTTAAGTCAAAAGTTAATCTAGATTAAAGGATTATCAGATTAATTATGTAATAATCACCTTTAGTTTATTTTCATTCTGTGTATTAATTGTCCACAGGTACAAAAGATATGGTCCCTTTGCAAAGCTGTTCAGATAATGTTTTGTAATTTATCAAATGCACTTAAAGATGAAACTGTTTAAAATTTCTGTTAAATAACCATATTTCATTTTTACGATAGAATGCAATACTCTGGTAGATATGACTATATTCAAGGTATAAAGAGCTTCCCTAATGGTTTTTTTCCAGTTGTGTAAATACAAAACTACATGTATAATCATAACAGCTTACTTTTTGTCTTGTTTGGAGTTATCCAGATCTTTGGGTCCAGCAGCTGCTTTTAATTTAGCTGAAAGGAAAGAGAAGAATGATATAAAAATTTTGGTTCACCTCCACAAGACCATACTTAGAAATCAACCAATAGCAATAACCTAATCCAGAAAATATAGCCTATTCTGATTTCATTAAACACCGAAAAAATCATCAAGCATTTCACAGAACATGTTTTACAGGTAATGCATGTGAGGACAGTCTCAGAGGAAAATTATATGGATCAATAGTCCTAATTATATTGATAAAAAGTTACATTTGTTTTAATTACTTACAATAGAAAAAACACTTTTTGAAAGATTCATAATCTATTTCTTCCTAGTTAGGTATTTGACAATAAACCCATGTCATATTAAATCAAGAACAGTTATAATAAAAACTTTAATTAACAAGAACTAATTTGTAGCTACATTGACCAAACTGTTTTGTCTCCTTACCTGCGACAGTAAGTATTCCAGTGCAAGAATTTTTGCCCGCGCTGGATGTAGCAATGCACTGATACTCTCCCTGATCTGATTCGTCGACGTTTTTAATCATTAAAACATGAGATCCGCCCGCTTCTGTGATCGTGATGTGACCACCAGAGAATAGTTGTCGACCATTTTTAGACCTGAAATGAACATTGATTGATTAACATTATGTTATTTATTCAGCATTTGAGTTCAAAATGTTTGATTGTTCGATTGGGCATTTAAACTGTTCTTATTAGTTTATGTTTGTTTGTTTGTTTGATTAGGGTTTAAGGCCATGCTCAAGGTTATTTCACTCATATGATGTCATGACAGCCCAATGGTTGAAGGAAACCACCCCACCAAGTAACTGCAAAAACACATACTCAACACACGACAATCACAAGATGTAAGGACACCACAAACAGATCAGCTTCATGTTGCCCCTTAGCTCTGAGAGCACCATGGCAACAGGGAGCTCCCTTCCAGCTGGCTGCAATGATTTAAAGTTTAACTACTTACCAGATAATCTCGGGCTGTGGTTTGCCAAAACTCTTACACTCAAATCTAGCTGTTTCACCTTCAGGTACATCAAGGTCGTGGATTGGTGGATTAAAAGATGGCCTCTCTTGTGCCTCAGGGTCAATGGATACAGTGGATTTTTCAGATGGGAAATAGGGCCCTGGTGATAATTAAACAATTAAATTATTTTTAAATTTATGTTAATTTTTCTATTATTTATTGTTTTCACTAGTACATAATACACAGCTTACATTTGAGGAAAATCTAAAAATGGAAAAAAAAGTCACTAAACATTTTCAATTTTCATCATAGGTTGAATGTCAAGGAGACCTCATTACCTTGGTAATCAGCTCCCGCTGGTTTGTCTTCAATGCTACGTTCAGTTTTCTGAGCAGGTTGTTTTGATCTGACGGGACGTTTATAATATTGTTCCTCAGGCTGTCTATTGACATAACAGTCAAATCTACAGTCCATCCCCTCCATTACCTCCACAGTGTGGGGCAGGTGACGAGTGAAATACGGAGCTGAGAATAGAAGAAATATATAATACATGTAGCTTTACAGTTCATTGTTTGATTGGGGTTCAAGGTCGAAGTCAAGGGTATTCCACTTATATGGAAATACATTGTCCTTATAGGTAATCTTTTACTCACAATACTCAAATTATATCACTTTGGTGTGACTGCCATGTTCAATTCTTTATGTTTGAAACAATCAGTAGGTATACACATGGCAATTAATGACAGCAGCAGTTATTGGTATAATTGAAGTTACTTAAGGTTCTTTCACTCATATAACAGCGTGTCTGACCAATGGATGAAGTAAACCACCATTGAAGTCGCTGGCATGGAACAAAGCGAAGGCAGGAGAATCACAAGAAACAAAACAATGAGGACAGAGATGACGACAGTACTGAAGCGTCTCCGTGCAATAAAATATGACCATGACGTCACAATAAAGATGACATTGAAATAAGATGTCATCACTGTTAGGCTCATGAAATGTGTGATAATATCAATAGATTCAATAACCAGAAACTTTGAAGTGGTTTAATTACAGGTGTGGTCTGAGAAATACAAGGTACCAAAACATCAAAACATTTGCCTTTATGTTACATATATTTGCTGTTCAGTATATCTCCTACATGTTTTATTAACATTAAAGTCATGATAGCTAGCGACCATCATGCGAAGCACCAGTTGGGTTAAAATGGTTATTTACAGTAACAAAATTGTCACATGATCAAGTCAACAAAACAAGTATATATAAACCAATACATAAATAAAGCCATAATAATGAGACAATTGAAACATGATGTTAATTACAAGAGCAGCAGAGTAGCAAGAATAAAATATTTGCGTCTGAGAAAATATACTGTTTTAAGTAAAAGAAACTTGTTATATAACTTTTGCAGAATGTGATTTGAAACTTATGTTTAATTATTAGTTTGTACTATATCATGAAATGCATGCTGTTTTAGTTCTAGAGTGGATAAGACCAATTTAAGACTGGATGAAACCAGTTCAAGAATAGATGAATCTGGTCCAACACTACTGAAAACCAGTTCAAGAATCTGGTCCAAGATTTCTGGAAACTGAGCAAATGTTTGGTGAACCACATGCTAAGAGTGGTGGAAACTGGTTCTATAATCTGAGTCAGCATTCCATGACTTTATGACATCAAGAATTCATGAGACTTTGTGAATCTGCGTCAAGCCCTTTTGAAATGCACCACATGAAATCAACATTGGCTGAAAGTACTGGATAGATATTCAGAATGACCCGTTTCCTACTCCAGCTTTAATGCCTTGTATTTGTTAATCAACAATAAACACAATAAATTAAACACACACTTCTGGACTTCTCCACTCGATTCAGAAGTTTGTGTTTATTTTATTACATACAATGTACATATACAACCCATGAATGTGTTTTACAAAATAATAAACATAATGTTCATAAGATATAGATAATATAGTACTTCCAAGGTTTAACTTCCTCAATCGGATCTCCCTGGAAGATCCCAGGAACTAGATTGAAAGATCCAGACTTCTTTTGAGAGAAGGATCCTCAGATATTCATTTAAGATATTATCTATCATGAGACTAGGGTACATTCCAGGATAATCGTGGGGTAATATTGATGGTTGCCCAATCTGATCTCCCTGGGAAGATCCCCGGAACTAGTTTGAAAGATCCAGACTTCTTTTGAGAGAAGGATCGTCAGGTTTTTACTTAAGATATTATCTATCATGAGAATAACTGAGAACCTTTCAGGAAGTAGGGTACATTCCAGGATATTCTTTGGGTAATATTGACCGTTACCCTTTTCAAAGGCCAGGCAGAAATTTTGTGAAGATCATTGGTTATACAGAAGCTAGACCCTTAAAGTACTGTACATTTTAGTTAATCACAAAGTACATTGTTAATTAAATACACTTAAGAAACTCATGCTACAGCTTGAATATATACCTTGACCCTTTTTAATGGGTTTGGATTGTCCTAGAAGGGGGGAATAAAAGGGATAAGATATGTTTATGTTTTTGTCGTGTTTACAAGTACCTAGTCAAAATTAATAAACACAATTGCAAGTAAAGATATAGAAAAACGTCTGTCAAAATTATTTTAATGTCTAGTTTAAAAAGGTCACCAGGCATTTTGCATTGTTTTTTTTATTATTTCCACCTGCATGATAGAGGTGGAATTATAATTGGTAGAGGAAACGGCCAAGGTCACTGGTACCTTTCCCACATACATGTAGAGACATTTAAGAGGGTAGCTAAAAGCATACCTTAATTAAGGTATGTAGGCTAGTTGGTGTGTTCAGTAGGCACATCTGCAGCCAAAGCAGCTTCTCAAAAGGTATGACTAGTTAAATTTTTTAATTTCAATTTAGTGGTAAAAAAAACCGGACTGATTTGTTTGAACAAATATAATTGATATTTGAAGACTCCAGAAAATAAGATGAATAAAGGGTGGAATTAAAATAAAATGATTGAAAGAGTGGAATTTAAATTTGTTTTAAGTATAATATGATTATGTCTCACCTTCAAGATCAGCAGGCATAGTGACTCTGTCCCGAGATAATACACCAAAATCAGGGTCATCACTAAAAGATAAAATACAAATATTTATTTCTGTTCATAATGAATTAAATCAACATTTGTATACGTAAGATAGAATAAAACATATGTGAAAAGTTGGATTTGCATATCTATTTATTTAAAAAAAAAATACATTATCTGATAATTGTACAATAGTTGATCATAATTAACCATATACATGTTCCATATAATTATGAAATCCGTTGTGTAAATTTGTTTGTAACTTGGATTAAAAAAAACTGAACTCACAAGATCTGAATAACTTTTATGAAGACTTTAACATTTTATTAAATTTTGATATTACAAAAAAAAATTTGTAAGATAAATTGTTTCATCTGACTCTAAACGAATATACAACAACGACCAATACTAAAATGATACTCACTGATCAATTCGGGGCGCTTTCCTGTCGACCTTGACAATACAGATGGATTCGGCTGTTCCAATGACATTTCTTGCACGACAGATATATTCTCCGTAGTCTGTTGTCAGGACAGAGGGCATCTCCAGGGTCTGGGACGTATGGAGCATTGTCACTCGGTGCCGTGTGCTGTACACAATATCACGAGCTCCCTTGTGCCAAGAAACTGAAAGGTGGAGAATGTCATTTTAGATTCACAATTTGTAGTTTCTTTGTTAAATTCACTTATTTGATTACATGATTGGGGATTTTACATCGTACAGAAGTTCTTATGTTCACTCATATGAATGTGCCTTTTCTCCATCAGCAAATCATTGTTTGTTTGATTGTTTGATTGACGTTTTATGATTTACTTAAGGTTATTTCACTCATATGATGCCATGCCATGATGAATGCTGTCCATATTGCACGCTGTCAATATCATTGTCAGCTATGGGAAACATTTGAAAGTTTCAAGACTTTGAAATAGAACTGATATTCTCTAACACTTCTAATAAAATTGAAAGTGAAATGTAAAAGTTTTGTTATAATTGCATTAAATTTCTCATTTTTAATTGGAGCTTGATGAAACTGTTAGAATACTTTATGCTCAGGAGTAAACTACTGAAAGGATTTGCCACAAGACATGTCTTACCTATTGGTTTTGGGTACCCTTCTACGGCACATTCCATATAGAGTCTGTCACCTTCAGAGAGATTAAGTTCTTTGGGGAGGAGTCTTACAAAGAATGGGGCGTGACCAAAATCTTTGATAGCTGGGGGTGTGAGTTGACGTTCCGCAGAGTAACGAGCAGCAGTGAAATCTCTTAACCCAAGAGGCATCATACCTCTCTGTTGTGGAGGAGTCCACGATTTCTCTGTTAAAACAAAATGTATTTATGTTGATGCCATTTTTGTAGGGAAGGAGAATTTACAATGTATATATTTATTCAAATGATAGTATTGCTATTTCAGTCCAACATGTGGAAAAATGTCCATTTTATTAAACACCAAAAACAAAATTTTAAGCAAAACAGAAATGAACTTTTTATGTCAGGCTTCTTTTGTCAAATCTCAATGTTTTGGGTGTTTTATGACAAATATTGTGGGAAAAATTAGCCTCACATTGCAGTTTCACCTAGATTTTCTTTAGTGTTATGACAAAAAAGCTTTGAGGATGTTGAAAGGAGACACCTTACCTCTAACTCTAAGAGTTGCTGAACATTTTGAACGCCCAGCTTTACTGTGAGCGATACAGAAGTACAGTCCAGAGTCAGTACGACGAACATCTCGGATGATCAATTTAGCTCCACCTTGTCCATCCTGAATCATTTCAATACGCTCATTTCCATGGAGTTCAATGGTGTCCTTCTGCCATTTGAATGCTGGTAATGGTTTGCCAGTGGCTTCAACCTCAAAAATGGCATCTTCTCCAGCAACCACTGTCATGTTGTCGAGTGGAAGTGTGAACCTGGGACGTTCAAAATCTAATCCGGCCAGCTCTTCAACAGCTATAAGTATAAGCATTGGTGATGTTAGACTATCTGATATTTTACTAAACTTTGTCAAATACATGTACTCTCTCGTATGAGTGCACTAATTCTTTGTTAATTTTTTAATCAAATTTGTACACTTAAATTGAAAACAAATTCTATGTAAAGCCTTCATTCTGCAATGCTGAAGAGTAAAATCTGTACTTGGGGAAGTCAAACAATTTTATGATTTCATTAAAATTGATAGGGTAAATGTCTGGTTGTGGGAATCCTGAAATGCGGGGTTAAATAAGTAGCAATACATGTAAGCCTTCTGACTTCAGAACAATTGGACTCCTGGATGGGACATCATTAAAAAGAGCCAATCTCACAAATAAATAATATCATGACAGAGAAGGCTTTTGAAATCAAATTACCTCCCTTGATAATATGTCAAGAGACCCAATGTATTGTGAACATTTAACATTTGTGCTTACCATCTACATCTAGATATGCACTGCATGCGGCTTTTCCCTCGCTGTTTGTCGCCTCACAGATATATCTGCCACCGTCATCCAAGGAAGCTCGGAGAAGTTCAACAGACAGTAGACCTTGCTCATTCTAAAATACAACATTTTTGGTTCATTTGATAATCGTTAAAAAAAAATTTTTTGGCCAAATATTATTGACCATTGTTGACAATGTAGATAAATTTTGATTAAAATTCTGTAATGAGAAATGTTATTTCTTTCTAAGTAATTTTCCTTTTTTTACTTTCAAATACTCCATGAAAAAATTATTTAAGTAAAGGCCAAAAAATTGCCAAATACATTTTTTGGCCAAATATTGACCATTGTTGACCCTGTATATAAATTTTGATTGAAATTCTGTAATGAGAAATGCTATTTTCTTTCTCAGTAATTTTCCTTATTTTACTTTCAAATACTCCATTAAAAAATTATTTAAGTAAACGCCAAAAAATTGCCATACACTCAAAGTCTAAAAGCGTAAGTTTACCTGAATTCTGTAATGTTCGCAGTCAACAATTTCATTGCCGTCTTTAAACCAGCGAATGGAAGGGTTTGGAATACCCGTTACTGAACACATCAGTTTAACATAGCTTCCTTCATCCACAGTGCGATTCCTCATCTTGACTGTGAAGTCTGGAGCTGTTTCTAATTGATATTTTGGAGTGGGTACGTAATCCATCCCTGAGTCGTCCAAGTGGGGCCTCAAAGCTCCCATGAAATCCATTTCTGCAAATATTAAAATATACAAATGAATATATATTGACTCACGGCAGAGAAAACCTCAACATATTCTTCATTTTATTCATTTGTTGATTTCATCATTCATCAAGGTTCCCCATAAAGTTTCAATTCAGTTCAAGTGCTTTTCACTTTAAAATTTTTAAGACTATTATGTTATCGCCAGGGCTGAACCCAGCTAATTTGGGATGTAGCACCACTTTCCCTCCCATCCAACACTACAAATACCTCCCCACTCCATCCTGATCCATTCTTTGGACTACACCTAGAGGGATTATACTTGATAACCATTACTGGAACCTAGTTTTCAGTTTATTAACAAATGGTAATTAAAAATTCCTACTCACTTTGAACGCGTAGTCTAGCCTCTGTGAATTCACTTCCGGCAGCATTGATAGCGCGGCACATATATGTGCCCGAGTCATCTCTAAGGGCTTCTTGAATAACCAGTACACAAGTCTCCGCATCTTCATAAACCATTTCATAGTGGCGGCCATCTTTAATAGGTTTGCGATCTTTCAACCTGGAATAATATGCATGTTACAAGAACAAATGTATTATCTATAAAAAATCACAGTATAAACTAAACCGGTCAAATTTTCAACATCAGCATTCATTGACATCTAGAACATTTCTTTAACCTTGAACAGACAAAGTCCTAGTCCATTGGATGTACTTGTCATAAAATATTAAAAGAGGAATTTGATTATTCTTTGCAAACTTTGGTTCTTAATTTAAATCTACAGTGGAAAATAAGACCAATATGAAAGACAAGCACCTATAAGACATAATACATGTTGCCATTAAACAATATTTGCAAAAGGTCAAACAAAACACAACTGATCAGAGTTAGGTTGCCCCTTAACGCCAGCAACAGGAAAGCTAGATTCAACCAGCTTCACAACAAAATAAAGTCGACTGGTAAAAGTATTTAGTTCTCATGATAGTTGGCAACTACATAAACCTTTATCCTAAAACTGTGTTGTCTAAAGTAGTTTATTAATTAAAGATAATTTCATTCAAATTTACAGCAAATTTAGATGGATGCTGCATAGCTATACGATCTTGCAGAAGGTTGTTGAAAATTGACTTACCATTCAACCTCTGGAGCTGGGTTTCCTTTGACCTTACATTCCAGACGTGCTGCGCTACTCTCAAACACAGAAGAGTTTTGAAGTTTCTTGGTGAAACAGGGCTTCTCATAGCCTTCAGGGACGGATTCTAAGAGAAAGGAACAAATGCATAATTTATACTCAACATAATTTAACAATGCAACTTAAGCGAGTTTTCCCTTAAACTGTACAATTTTAAATAACATGCACTAGGTCTTAACACCACAGCTTGAATGGTGAAAAGAAATTTGTTTATGTCTTATAATATTGCCTGTTTGTATTGGATTAGGTTACTTCCGAATGGATGAAGGAAACAACCATTGGCGTGACTGGCAGCAAGACAAGACATTTCAATCAAAAGTTTCTAAAAAATGTATTTGTTTTTTTTCAGTGTTAGATTTATTACGCTATCTTTAAACAAGGTGACTAAATGTTGTATATATATAGTATTTAGAAGAGAAGTTGTGACACAGTAAGTTAATTAATATTTTCAAATTTGGCAAATAGACTTACCAATGATATTGAGTTGGCATGAACATGAATCTTTGCCATGTTTGTTGATGGCCATGCATTTCCATTGGCCAGCATCAGAAAGGTCAACACCATGGATACGCAGTATACAAAGGTCATCCTCTGTTGTGATTTCATATTTGTCTGATTGTTCAATTTTCTTATCTCCACAATACCAAGTAATTTCTGGCTCTGGATCTCCAATTACTGAAAAATTTAGATAAAATTTAATCATAAACGTTTTTACAATTAAACCTAGAATGGACATTTAACTCAATTGTTCAACTGAACCTAGGTCACATTAACTTAAATTAGTCCATTTTTACAAGTAAGCAATATTTGAATACATATTTTCTTCTGCAACAAATGCATATAATAAATGTAACGCAACACAAAAAATTTAAATTGCACATTTGAAAACAACATGTTCTTCATGTAAGATGACATCAATTTACAAGGATACCAAGAAAGCCAACTTTTTTTAAATTCAGGTGAAACTGACCAAAAAAAAAATCAGATACAACAGAAAACAAATCAATTTCATTTTCTCCCCCAAACAAAGTCTAAACTAGTTCTTTTCGATGAAAATGGCAAACAATATTCTGAGCTTTTTCCTCTTCTTAACTTGCTTAAGTTTCTGTTTCCACTATAATGCTGCAACTTACCTTCTACAGAGAGCTCTACGTGTTCTCCAACTTGTTTAAGTTGATCTATCAGTGGGAGAGTGAAGTGTGGAATGTTGTCTTCATCACCATGTCTGTAAAAAGAAGCAGCAACATTACTGAGATTCTATGAAAGTTCATTTATCATGTGATCATTGGTTATTTTTTGACTGCACTCATCGTTTAAGAAGTGTTGTGCCAGAAAAGTTAATCGGCTTGGAATATCTTAGCAATCCAGTCTGCAAACAAACAACTACACATATTTATTTTTTTTTTTTTTTTTTTTTTTTGGGGGGGTTATTTAGGTTATTT
>JAQQZZ010083868.1:0-18844 GCA_030265115.1 Mopalia vespertina
GTATTTTTGTCCGTCGTCATATAAGTGAAATACCCTTGAGTACGACGTTAAACACCAATCAAACAAACAAACAAATCCTTGCTTACATCACAGCTTGATTGACTTGTATTTAAAGCCTCAAGTTTGTAAGTGAATAAAACAAAGTCTACCAATCAGAATTATATTAGATTTTATTTGACTGATAGTTTATAGTATTATTTTTTGTAATTTACTCACTTTGAATCTGATTTAAAACCCATTCCGGAAAACTTTTTAGTATGGTGTTAAACCCCACTCAAACAAACAAACAAACAAACAAACTGATGTTTCATAAAATGATTCAAATTAGTAGACATCCCAGGTGCCAGGGTCAGAGGTCATCATTTTATTGCTTGCCTCCATCAGGATTCAAAGTTAGGTCTCTGGCTAGCAGGGCCAGAGGTCAAAGTGATTGAGGCTCAAAACAGAGCGATATACAGTATAAATATATATCGTTTCAGAAATATCTATCAGTCTGTATTTATCATGACTGATTTGAAATATGAAGACATTAAATGGAGACAATATACTTCTGTAAACTGGTTTTACTGCAAGAAGATAATTTCCTGTAGTTTTTTTTTTGATCAGTCTATATGCTGGGTGAAACCTATCAATGGAATGTACAGATGTTTGTACCAGGAGCTTATTGAGACATCAGGCGAAGATAAACTCTACTTTTATCGGTGTCGCTATGGAAACAGGCTTAATGCATTTTAAGGTTATTCTGAGATAAATTTGTGGGGTTTTGCTTAGGGTTTTTTGTCTCGGTCAGAGAGAAAATTGACCAAAGTAATGCCACCTTGAGAGTCAGTGATCACTTAAAACCAGCGCCATTGTCATTATAGATATCATATTGTACCTTGTACCCCTTTCCGGCTATCTGTTATCATGTTATGACAGGCTGGCCTGAATCTTACCAACTACAGCTGTTTAACTACAGCCTATAAAACATTCTCCATTCATCTTCATTCTTTTATAGACTTCTTTATTATCATCTGGGATAAATCCTTGTTGCCAAACTAGACTAAGGTTATCAACCAAATGTTTCCCACTTTCCAGATTACCATTTATCTGACAGATAAAACTGCTGTAGGTAAAAACCTGTGCTCAGTTCATGTGGTGAGTCAAATAGTTCATGGTACACTAATAGGATTTAAAACTGATGTACTGGCACACTCTTATACTCGTATATAAGTGAAATAACCTTTAGTATGGGAGAGAGGAGAGCTCTAAGAGAGACCTTCCTGTTTCCATGATGCTTTCTAGAGACACCACGAAGACTATGTCTGGTATCTTCGTATTATGTCTTTGACTTGTGAATTGTGATTGAGCTCCCTTGTCATTGTTTGTTTGCAGTGAGTCGAGGGTAATTGTCTTTTCTCATTGTGCTGCAACACTTCATATGAGTGAAATAACCTTAAGTATGGCGTGGAACGGCAATCACTGGATCATAATATGAATCAGTCTGTTTGTAAAGTCTTTGTATTACTTGAATATCTTAATAAATTATCTTTTAGTACACTATACAACCCCAAACAAACAAACCAACCATACAGTTTGTAAAGTCTTCATATCATGTGAAATATCCTTTAGTACGCTATACAACCCCAAACAAACGAGCCTTACAGTATGGCATAAACTTAAATGAGTCAAACAAACCCAAACAGCCAGGAGAACTCCAACCAACAGTCATAAACAAATGCAATGGAAATTGAGTATGAATCTAGATCAGGATTCAGGAACTGTTGCTTATCACCAAGTAAGCCAATGGTTACCTGTTATATCCCATTTCTCTACATGTATTAATGTACCATTACCATTGTACGTATGTTATTACCATATTCTATATTATCCGGCCACATGTTACTGATGTACCCCTTTAAATTGATGCTGGATAAATGAAGCATGCCAACACGTGTTTTTTCAGATGCCTGAGTGTGTCACAATGATACAACACGTGTTTCCATGGTAACAGTGATTTCTATGAGCAGCCTATGGGTGCAGCCAGCATCCCGACATATTTACTGTGCTCACTATTATCCCTTGTGTCATGGCGCCTGCAGAGACAATTATTGTTGTTCCCAGTGTGTATCAATTCCAGGAGAATGAATTCTTGATTTTGTGAATGATGCTGACATGTTTACTCAGTGCTACAGTAGTTGGCATACACTTTAAATTAATATGACAAATGTCTGTAATTTGTCACCTAGTGGCCAATAATCAACATAACAAAGTGACTATATTAACCGTTTCAGTGTTAAACTGTTTCAATGATCAGCTGCAGATCTTATGAACATGCAAGTAGTACTTTCCTCAATTTGACATTTACATATTTCAGGGCACGGACAGGTTTGGCTTGAGCAATTGAATTCCCTTAGCATCCTCTTTTGATTTACGCCATTCTCACCATTAGATTGTAAACATAACCCTCAACATTGTGGAAGTTATTTTGGGTGGAGTGAAAAACGGGCCTGGTTTTTTGGATTTAATGTGTTAATTTACATGATAGATGTCATTGTTTTGAATTTCTAACTCCCAGAGTTGACAAAATGTTTTTCACAAGCCTTGGCATTCCTGTTTCATCAAATACAATTTGTACAAATATTTACTTTATTGTGACAGTTTTCTCAGAATCTGCATATGCTGCAATACAGTAGAGATCAAAACATATATGTGAAATTTCCCACTGGGACTATTAGAATATGATGTATCAAGTTTCAATGTGCATGCATGATTTGTTATTCAAATGGTGATATTATGCCTTAAACATGTATATTATTGTAAAGATTACAACTCTACTTTCTGTCATATCTGAGCTACTAGGGGAACCCAATACCAGGTTACTTCAATTCTCTCTGATATATATAGAAACATTCAAACAGTGTGTGACTAAGAAAAACATAAAAGCAATTTTCTTTTTTAAAACAGATTTATGAAAAAATCATGGAATCATTGCAGCAAACTATCCATATACGATTTGTAGGAAATCGCTGCCACCGAAAGATGTCAAAAAAAATTTGTGATGTCATCTCACTATTAAAAGGACTCTTCAGAGATGTGCATTATTTCTTCTTTGTTGCTTCAGTATACTGCAAAACTTGTAAGCATACATGTACTTGGCGATTTCTGTATAAACCATAAGGAATTCATATTATATGGCTATGATTTGTAAGCATACTTGGCGATTTCTGTATTAAAACCATAAGGAATTCATATTATATGGCTATGATTTGTAAGCATACTTGGCGATTTCTGTATAAACCATAAGGAATTCATATTATATGGCTATGATCTAAAACTATCAACCGGTTCAAACCAACAAGACAATAATTTATGAAATCTAGAGGAGAAAAAAGAATCACACAATAATTTGGTTTAATATTATTCCTGTTTATATAGTCTCTGTATTTGTCAGTCAGCATTAAGCCCTTCAATGTCACTCAAAATACATGTTGTGTGCCTTCTCATAGGCTAGAGGTCTAAATGACCTTCCTTACAAAAGGGCACCCTCTCACACTTAATGCACAGTAAACAACCATATATGCTCTTCTACCACACTTGGTAATTAAACGCTCAAGGAAACCAGAAAAAATCGTACTGGAAAGATAAAGTTATGGTCTTTTCTATGGTATTTGCTGATTGCTTGAACTGCCTCAAAGATAATGTCAAAGTACACAGAATATGCTTCAAAATAGATTCTGACGAGGAATCCTGCAAGCCATGCATTTGCACATGGGGTCTCTGAAAAGTACAAGATTTATTTTAAACTGTATACAATTCATTTAGTAGGAACTGAATATTACAGGTGTAAACTGGGAAATAATATGAGTGCATTCACATAGCACTGTTAAGGGAAATAACCCAGCTTTTAAAATGTTCATTCCCTTGAAGCTCAAATAAATGGCAGTAAATTGCAGCGGAAATTAATTGTATTTTTGTAAAGACGGCAAAGATTTTTTTTGTTACAATTTGTAGGCATCAGTCAAGGACTCCCACATCCTGGACGGTTTTATCCAATTTCTTTGAAGTATTGCTTGACGAAAGAATTGAGCTGTTCTGACGTAAAACACAAAAAGCTCCTGCTGTTTCTCCTCCTTTGATGTTATTACCCTGTTGAATGTAATCATTAACCCACTTTACATGTAACAATCAGTGAATTGTATGCAGCTTTGAAGAAAGAATGATTTACTGCAAGTGTGACTGATCAGAATCCCCGACATGTAGGCGAGTCAATATGAAGTTAATGTGATATTTGACTTTATAGTTTATGGTAGGTTAGTATTTAACACCACATTTCAATTTGAATACAGGGATTGCTGCAGTGTCTACTGTACTACATACCATATTTGATTGTCCGTTGAATGCTGGACCTGTAACCCAATAGTTCCCAAGTTCAATCTCCCATGGAGGAAATACATTTTTATTTTTTGTATATAAGCTTATTTATATGCACTTGTATACAGATAACAATAATTGTGAAATTTAAGTAAAACTGAGATTTTAATTATTTACATGTACATGGATCAAATCTGTTTAATAAAGACCGATCCTCTCTAAGGTCATGTACTGGTCTGGCTATCTGGGAACCCAATAAACCAGCTGTGTCTGTTTACAGGGCCCTCTAGATACATGCTGTCTAATAAACAGTTACCATGTCCCTAACATGTGTTTCCTCTTTAACCATGCACCTATTAGCAGCCTTTCTTTCCAATAAAAAAATTTTCCTTGAGCTATGAGTCCTTCATCTATATATCCTGTATGCTTCCAGTTAATGCTCTCCAATAAAATAATTATATTTTTGAGTCAGGATTTCAGAATGACTTAAATAAACAAAAGACACTTGTTGGTAACAACAGTAATATGTAAAGCCAAATGATGCCACAGCAGCGGTCCTGTACTAAGGGAGAAATAGTGGCCCCCTACTTAACTACTACTAGGAAGAGACACTCAACGCTAGTATGTAGTCTTTATAAATGTTATAAATTATTTTTACCGTTTGACAAACCTTCCTCTTATTTTTCTGTTCTGACTGTTGATATTGCTTATTTAAATACTAAAAGTAATTAAGGTTGAGGTTAAGTGAGAACCTTCATAATATTATAACAAATGACACTCCATTAATTAAGCAAGCCATTGGCTAGAGGAAAGTCATTTTTATACCAATAGGTGAGGGTGCTGCACTGTGTTAGTGGTTAACATGTCCTTCTAATCCTACTCTGATGTACAGTTCATGGGTTCGAGTCCGCCTGTCGACCATCAGGTATATGAGTGAGTCATACATGTATGATGTGGCTCCAGCATTCGTGGGGTTGGTTTTTTTTACAAGGTTTCTTTCTTTAAGCAAGGAATGATGTGAAATGGAAAATCTGTCATCTTATAAATGAAATACCCTTGAGTTACAGAGTACGACATTAAACAAACAAAATCTTACATTACACATTTTTTTCACTTTGAAGTGATTTTTGTGTTTATGTACATGTAGATCTATATGTATATATATTTTTGTTGTAGCAAAAGAAAATAGTGCTTGCCTTCCCCGGGTCTCTGGCTAGCCGCTGTTGTGTTAGAACTGTGCTATTGCCTATAATAATTGGAACCGCATTACTGGCACACAGTATCTTAAATATCTTTGTACTCTTACAAGGAGCTAAGGAAGGTAACTGACCACAGTCTTACTCCTCACTATTAAAGGTATATAAATGAAGCCATACCAAATGATCCTAGCTACCTGTATAAAGGAATTTGTAACCCCCACCCGAATCAAACAAAAATCTTTATTTATAATAAAGGGCTAAGCTTAGCAGTGTACATGTGTCTAGATTATAGATTGCTTACACCACCATGATATGTTTTAATCATGTCTCCGGTAAATGGAACTTCACTCTGATATAATTTTTATATTTTTGTAACCCCACCTCCTATTTATATAGGTCTGTATATGTATTATATCAAGCACTTTCTTTTTGCTAACCATGAACAGACTGAGCTGTGGTTTGCTATCTAGGTCAGAGTTCAACTGAGGGTCAATGTGGTTTAGAAGCTTTGACAGATTTAAGACTACACTGTACACTGTGCCAGATAAACATATATTCACTCAAAGTGTACATTATTTAGTGAGAGTTGTGAAGAAAGGAGAAATTCCTTCAAAATCTGCCCAAGTACCTCAGCGAAGGCAATGTATATCATAATCTGTATACTATTTAAATTAAGAGTAACTGACTAACACAAAAATATCTACAATGGCATGCTACATGTACTACAGTACATATTTGTGCAAACAGTCAAGTTAAAGGTTCAATCGGAAACATGTTGGTTATGTTGGTTAAATAAAATTTTATATAAGTTTGGCTGTGTGAAGTTTCCAATGCCCTCAGCTGTTGTGCTCTCCCAGCTAAAGCACAATGTTTGGTGAGGCTCTAATATCACACTGTTATTACTCTACACACTTTCCTTACTGTTTTATGATTAAAGTCCTGAGATTGTCTTGTATCTTTGTCCAGTTCTTTCCTTTTTTCCCTTTTTGTTGTTATTGATGAGAATGATGTCAAGGGTTACTCATTGAGTCACTGGCCTGGCATGCCATCATGTGAGTGAAACAAACCAAACACCAAGTCAATATTGATAACTCTATCATCCCTTGTTTTATTTTATGGGAAAGCTTTTTCATCCATTCTCAAACCAACAACAATCCAACATAAATGTAATGTACATGTATGTGGCTACTGGCTGGTCGATGCACATATATGTGCCATAAGTTTGGAAGGTATTCATTGATGGTTTTATCACATGCCTTTACAGAACACATAGAGTGTAAAATTGAATTGAGAATCAAATTTTGCTATTGCCTAATATTCCCTTGATTCCCTTGAATATCTGTGGCATTTCTGTATCCTGTGTTTTATTCATCAATGTCTATCAGCAAAGGTTGATTCTACTTTACCATTTGTTAAAGGGATTTCCTCTATTTGCATTAGTCGATTGGTTGATAAAGAAGTAAGAAACAGTTGACCTATTAAAACTCCCAAATAAAGGGAATACCCTGAAACCATCACGGCAAATCTCACTGTGAAAATGCGCCTTAAACCAGAAAGGAAGAGCTGTAGTGCTTGTAAACGGCACACCACAGGCTTTGCTTGACCCCTTGTTGTACAATACTTGTATGACACAATTCTGAAGTTGATGATGTACCTTAGGTATATAACCTTTCCTGGTATCTGCAGACGTTGCTGAGTGATTTTTATGAACTTTCATTTCCGTTTTTTTTTTTCTCAGCAAACACCTGCAATACACAGTAATACAAGTGAAATATTGAGTATGACATTAAAACACCATTCAAAGAAACAATAGACAAAGACTATATCTGCAGTAGAAAAACCTGACCTAATTTATCATCCATTTATTCTATCAACTGATAGGATCAGGTTTAAGATTACACCCACTCTGTTCTGGTAAGCTATATAATTAACATGTAACCATAAATCCCCTGGTAGGTGTGTCATGTTTTAGTGTCTTCACAATCTGTCTATTTTATTTTACAGGGGCAGAGGTGAATCTACCCTCCCAGTTCTAGCTGCTGATCAGATTCATTGACAAACGTACACCTCCCAGTGTCAAATTACACACTTATAAAACACGCCTTGTTTATTAAAGGACATGAACTCTATTCCAATCAATGCGTGGATTTAAAATGACTATAAATCATTAGAATTTTACTTTTAAGCGGACATGTGTTAATTAAAACTTAAGCAGAGACAAGTAAAAAAAAACAGTTAGAAAGTGTGTGGATGGGTGGTGTGTTATTTTCCCTAGTGCTATCTGAGCTGAAAGGGTCAATGGTAACCCACCATATTGTCATGTTATTCTTTGTTCCTCACTTTGTCAAGGGCTGTTTTCTTCACCAATTAGGTCTAGCACTCATTAGTTTAAATGAATTGTGACTTAAATACAATGTTAAATCCCGGTCAATTTCAAACATATTCAGAATATAAATTATCTCCAAATGCGGTTTGCATGAGCCATGGACAGCCTCAGGTGATCCATGGACAGCCTCAGGTGATCCATGGACAGCCTCAGGTGATCCATGGACAGCCTCAGATGATTCATGGACAGGCTCAGGTGATCCATGAACAGCCTCAGGTGATCCATGGCAGCCTCAGGTGATACATGGACAGCCTCAGGTGATCCCATGGCCCAGCTTTATCCTTCTGGTCAGTGCCGTCTTACCATTCGGGTAATGCTGTCTTTACTTAGCACTGGAGGAAGATTAACTTTCCAACATTATCAAAACACTTCAGATTTTTAAGATGTGCTAGTGTCAATTATTGTTTGAATACACCGCCGTCATATAAATGAAATGCTCTTAAGCGGCGTTTCCATTGGCACGGATGCGGGTACGGAGAAGGTTGCGTCTGTTGTGTTACCACTTGTACGGATACGGATACGGAACGTTTTTGTGTTTCCACTTGTACAGATGCGGATACGTTTTTTGTGTTTCCTTATATCCAATTGTCCGTACGGCATCTGGTCTTTCTCCATGACATAATGGCCCCCGTCACATCAAAGCTATTACAGCTTGTTGACCTAGAGGAAACTCTAATAATTACAGTGGCAGCTTTTACTGTCCTTCAAAAAAAGAAAAGAGTAAAAAGGAAACACCGCTGGTGGATTCACGACATCTAAGGAGAAGAAGTCAGTATGGGCCCTACAATCATCTCGTCCAAGAACTCTACATGGATGCAGAGAAATTTCACCATCACCATACGTGTGCTACAAAAGTTCGTGGGAACGGGAGTTTTCCAGAATGTTATGACGTCAGCAGGGAAATCTCCATACGGAGGGCCGTTTCCACTTGTCCGTCTCCGTATACGTCACCGCATACGGACCCGTACCGATCGCCACCTGATCCGATCGAAATCAGCCGTGTCTGAAACCGTATCCGCATCCGCATAAGTGGAAACACTCGCTATATTAACAGTTTGTGCGATTTGCTCCGCATCCGTGTCCGTACCAATGGAAACGTGGCTTTAAGCAGGGGCCCTCTAGCTAAGGGCAGTTTGTTTGAAGAGTAGCAATACTGTCTAAGTTGTGTTAGTTCCAATCATTGTTGCAATACATTGCTGTCATATAAGTGGAATACCCTTAAGCATAGTGTAAAACACCAATCAATCTGCATCAATCAATCAACCCTTAAACAGGGTGTAAAACACCATCAACATTCGATTAAGAATTAATATTGTCTGTTTCTGAGATTTTATTCATCTTACCTGGGTCTATAGAGAGATGAATGACCATAGAACCAACAAAAAAACAATTTCCCAATTTACTGATAAAGATGGTATTAAGAGCTCCATGCCTTGCTTCCTCACAGTCATCAGAGACAGTAATTTAGGTGATATGCAGGTTATAATACAGAGATAAATAAGACCTTTACCAGATAGGGATCATTTTATGGGCCCTGTTTTTCACCTTTGTTCTGCATTGACAAGGTAAAATAATATAATTGACACTCCAAGCTATATTTTTTTTCATGGTTTATCAGAGTTCCTATTTGGTGATTCACATGTACTTTGGCTGGGGTCTAATCCTATAGCTGGCTGGGGTCTTTCTCACCTCTCTTTTCATTTCCTGACCACTGGTTATTGATTGTGAATTCTGGTGGACACAGCTGATGTAAGTGTGTCAGGACTGAGGGATAACACTGACCTCTTTCTACCACAGACTCGCCCACAGTTCATTCAATCATAGATCTGACAGCTGTAGATTTGCTGACCAGTATTCACTCTTATTCTGCTGGGTGGTTGGTGGGAGCTTTATGTGCCAAGGTGTTGTATAAGCTACACCTAAGGGGTAACTCAAAGACCATTGGTTCTGGCGTATTTCACAGTCTGTGTCGTTACACCGTATTGTGGGCCCTGTGCTTCTGACATCTTTTGCCAATATTACAGCTCAATATTTTACCATTATCTAAATTTAGAAACTGAATCAACGGTTCTATCTAGTAAAAATGTTACTTGCATCTAAACATAACAGTATTTTTTAATTTTTTTTTATAAAGTCAAGAAGAACTATTTTATGCACAACTTATTCTTCCTCAGTTTAGTTTATATTAACCTTTGTAAATGAACACAAATTTAACTTGGTGTATGGGTAAGTGTGAAGCAGTTTTGTCTTTTCTTTGTGGGGAGCGGGTGTAACTGACCCTTAAGAACAAATCACTTGCCCTGACCTATTTCTTCTAATGCTGACCAGTTTGAACATAAGATAGATTGACTAGTGTTAGACCACTGACTTGTCCACTAGTTCCTCTCCTTCAATATTTCACATTGGACTGTTCATTTTAGCGAGGATTGATTAGGTTTGACTTGACCATCCTGTGAACTGCTTGTATACCAGCTCCTGTCATTACAATTAGTAAAACAAATAGCTCGTGTTTAGCTTGATTAAGTGGCTCTTACATTATTTATCCAGAAAATTCATGTCGCGGGCGTCCATTTCATAGCTTTGCTATGTTCAATTTTAAAGGTTTTTTATATATAAATTTCATGTCCACGCATGAGTTTAAATGTTCACATTGGGAACCATTGATTCTGATTCCAATAATATTTTATTTTTTCAAAGTTTATAATCTCTAAAAACTCAAACTCGTAGTATGAAGGAAAGATCAAATAAAAGAAAACTATAGCTTTAAATGTAGTGAATATGTTCATAAATAATTGTGAATAATTTTATATTCTTTACATTTTTGTCAGTGCAGAATTCAGGTACATGAAACTTACAAAAAATATTTGTAAAAAATCCAATTTGATGGAAAAAAAGAAGAGAAAAAGCAAGCAACCAAATTAAAGTTATTAAGCCAAGGTATATTTACTTTGTAAAGAAAGTCAAATTACTTGTAGCCTGAATGAAAGCTTTGAAATCAACTTTGGTCTGACAAAAAACTTGTTTCCATAGATAACGAAGCGGAAATTGAAATCCGGAACTCTTGTTTGGTTAGTACTCTGAATCAATGATGTACGACCAGTGATAGTTTTTCTGCCCTTCCTGTATCGATAGAATGAGAATAGTGGCCAAATAGTGTAAAATCTCTAATAATTCTTATTATATTTATTAGCAGTAAGGTAAAATTAGTTTTCAAATATGTGTGAAATGTCCAGTTTGAAAATGACCGACAGTTAGGTGGGATTTATTTTGTACATGTAGCTCAGAAAATCTCAAACTGTTATTAAATGTATTAACATTTTATTTGCCAGTGCTGGCCTGGTGCTTGTTCAACTCATGTATAGCAGTATATATACTGTATGGGAGACAGAATATGGGTCTAAGTTGACTCTTTTTGTAAATCAATTGGAGCTAGGGTGGTGCTTCAGTCGCAATGAGTGATCTAATGAACGATCTTATCTATGGGGATAACAGAAACACCAAATTGCCCAACCAGACAGTAGAGGAATTGGGCTTAAGTCCATTTACAAAGTATATTTGTAGACCTGTCTTAAACTGGCCAATCTATACCTGCATTATACCAAGTTCTTTTATAGCTGCTTAATAATTAAAGACCACTAGTTTAACGAGAGCTTAAGACTACTAGCTCAGCTCCTGTTAATTGTTTCTTCCTCTCATGTGTACCAAAACTCATCATTTCTACCTGTTGAAATATTTAAAGCCTGGTGATGGAACTAATCACACTACCATTACTATGACGATTTATTGTATTGTTAGAACATTGCTAATCATTCTCAGTACACATATTATCTGTATCATGAATAAATACAGGGAAAAAGTCAGAAAAACATAACTAAAATATTCAGTACTTATTAATATTCATTTATCATCATAAATTTCCTAATGGCTAGGAAATTTGGTACAGTTTTTATATATTTGTTATATAATTCCTGTATGTACAAGAAAGACTAAAACGCTACGTCAGTTGTCAACTGGTTTGTCTTTATCATTTTCACTACATGTAGTGTTTTTGTTTCTTCAGGCCTGTGCTGTCAAGACTAATTAATGAAACACATTTGTTTTATAGTTTTCTGAACTCAATTTTTGACCTATTTCATTAAAATAGGTCAATCTGGATTTCAACAGACTTTTTTATTTTTTTTTTATGCAGTCTTGCATTTTTTCCAAGCCCATTTGTAACTAGAAGTTTGAAACTGTATCACCACAGCATATGGATCAGACTTTTTCACAAGTGCAGGAGCGCTGAATGAATGCAAGTGCAGGAGCGCTGAATGAATGCAAGTGCAGGAGCGCTGAATGAATGCAAGTGCAGAAGCGCTGAATGAATGCAAGTGCAGGAGCGCTGAAAGCCTGGTTGAATGCAAGGGTTTAAGCAAAGAGGTATCCACCCATCCTTTGGACACCCTTATTGAAAAATGTCCTCAATTGGACACCCTGTTTTAAGAAACTTTAACGTGCAAGAGAGGGAAACTGTAAAAATTAGACAAAAATAGTGAAGCAAAATGACCATTTTGGACACCATTCTTTTGATTTATGGCTAAACCCCTGGTTGAGTGAAATGCTGGGAAATAAGTCTATAGGGGTTTATATCACTGTTGTCTGTCTTTTCAGTTTCCCCGGCAATATCACAGGGTGGGACCACCCATGGTGTTGCCATTAACAGATTGACAACACATATTTGTCATCCTTATCCCTGCTCATGCTTTTAATTGATAATGGGTATTCTTTATAATGAAGCTTCACTGGTTGCTCAGACCTCAAGCGAAGTGTCATATCAGTGACATCACATGTTACAAATGCTGTGCCCGTGCCCATTCCTGGGGACATAAAGTATATATGTAGATTCACACATCTAGTGTTAAAATTAGCTTCTAATTGCTCTGTGACGAAATCAGCAAATACATTCACAAATGGAAGCGATCATCAGTAAGAAGCCAGTAAAAAAATATTAGTTAGTTCACAGCAAAGCAATCACAACCTAAGTTATCACAGATTGGTTTATAATCAGGGATTCTCGATAGTGACAGCCAACCATCAACATATGGTCTAATGAGCAGCATGAATGAATACCAGTGATCTGAATGAAGTAAATTGCCCAGTTTGGCGTTCTCTTTAGAATACCTTCAGAAACAGTTATACCAATTTCATATACATTTATTAAATAATGTTAAATAAAAAGTTCCCTAATAATGATGGTAGACAGTTAAAGTAATATCATGCGTATTTGTGCGATTCAGATCAACGTTCTAGCTCGACTTGCCCGATGCTATGACGATCCTCCGACAATCCTCCATCGCTGTACCCATCACAGGTTCAAGTCCCGCTGTCTAGGTCAGGTGTATAATTACAGTATAATCAACCATTTACATGAATTTGATAGTTGATACCAGTAATAAATTATAATTGTTATAGTTGATACCAGTTATAATTGTGCATCACTTTTCGAATAGATATTCTATATTATTCTTTTTTATGGAATTGTTAAATAATTTGAAAACATGTCCACTCCGATCAAAAATAAACATATTATTCTTATCTGTTATCTATTAATATATAGATAGGTTACCTTAAAAAAAAGCCCAGAGTCCCAGTAAATGTTATTTACAAAACCTATTTAAAAATTTAAGACGAACGATTGGTATGTTATCCGAGAATACCTGGCAGTACAGGCCTGTATGTTACTGTATTGATAGACTAATAGTTAGCTTATACAAAGAATATTTTAGTTCATGCATTGCAGCGTTTTTGTAGTGTATTTCATTAGTTCTTTTGTCTTTGTTATATATTTCATTTGATGCTGTGTTTGTTGGTGTTTTTTTTATATCTACATAAGCTTATGTTTAATTGGATGTTATTTTTTATCATTGTTGAATATTTCATTAGATGTAGGCCTAGTGTTCTTGTCAATAAATCATGTTTTTCGTTCGATGTAGTTTTTTGTATTTTTTTCTCAATTTCATTTTCATGCAGTGTCTTCGTTTTAAAATAGTTTCACATTATATTATACTTTTGGTTGTACACCCCTATAGTGCAAGTGAAATGCCTTTAAGGGCAGCTTTAAAAATGAATAAATCAACAGCAAATACTTTAATAGGCTTATGTTATTTTTGTCATTCTGATGTATTTCTTTCTTATTAATTTCAGTTGATGTCCATATTGCTTTTTTGACATTCTATAAATATATTTCATTTGATGGAGTGTTTATGTCTTTCTTATATATTTCATTTGATGGAGTGTTTATGTCTGGGAACAGCTCATCTCTCTCAACTCTATTCTCTTGGGTACTCAGTTGGTTCCCTTTTATTACAAAAACTTCTCTTTCCTGATTTTCTTTTGGCAGGTTTTCGTTTCTCTTACCACTGAGCTCTTCATTTCGAAAGAAAATTGACTTCAGTATGTGCTATCAAATTCTCTGTCTGCTATCAGTTGCATTTGGGAGCTGGAGATATTAACACTGCACTGGGTTGTTGCAACCTGCAGGGAAAAACAGAAATAAACATTTCTGAAAACTACTTGAGGTAGATGTTATATAATCATATGCTATGCAGATGATACCTATTTACTTTTTTTGCTTTGGTATGTACATCTAAGTAAATTAATGTTTCAGGATTACACCTGTAGTTACAATGATTAAGTTTAGTGATTTTGTAAATTCCTCTGGCCCATTTAGGTTCTGATTTCCAGTCCACCTGTACTTTGAATCGTGAAGGTGGAAGTGATTGGGATTTCAATCTTTATTGTTGATACTGCCACATGTACAATGTAATTGAACTGAAAAGCTCAAAAAAAAAAAAAAATAAACAAATAAAAAATGATATGCTTAAATATTGGAACAGGAATTATTGAAATACGATAAAATCGATTTCTGGAACAAAACTTGAAACTGATATATAATGTACATGTATGTGAAGACTGCTCTATGGATCCTTCAAGGAATGTAATAACAAAATTTAATATTGTTTATAAGATTTCACGTTTAACATATTTTTGTGTTCCTTGTTTTCTATACTTGACTAGAATAGATTTTTCGATGGTAATGTTCAGATGGTTGCAGATTGCTTGCTGCCTGATAAATCTTTCACCAGCATAGTAATTTATTTTCGTGATATTTATGGATTTTCTGATTTTTTGCGCTGTTAAACACGATATTGACCGAATGTTATTACCACATATTTTTCCCATGGTTACGCAACAATTTGCCAAATACCAAGAGATGAAAAAAATATTGAAATTATTCTGAATTATTGCATAACTTGTCCTTAATTTGTGCTTTCAAACAAGACAATTTCCACTAATCAGTTGGCTGCTAGCTTGTACCAAGCAAGTCAATTTGGATTTCATATTCAGATTGGTCCAAAAATTATACCAATTTGAATCCAATGCATTGGATATTATGTGAAACTATACAAAAAAGTTCATACCAGATTTTGTATGCAACTTGTTCTTCTGTCATAAAGTTATTAATATTCTAAACTTTAATTTAAAAAAATGGTGACTAAATAAGATTGGAAAAAAATGTTAGAATTAAGTCAGGTTATTAGCTCAGTAAAAGGATTTCCTGATTTGGCCAGTTTTATAATGCTATACTATTGCTTTGTATTATTAATAAATCCCATCCATCTGAATGCTACCAGGCTTGGTAGTATATTGCATATTGATGTAAGGCTTTGCTCATTGTTTTTTCTCCATGACAAAACAGAATTTTATGATTTTATCTAGACAGGAGGTAATATAATCTGGTACTTGTTCGTGTCTTCACCATTCACATAATATCCTCGGCTATTGGGTGACCTAGTTTTTCTTTTATTATTACCAGGGACTTAGATGAAAAACCTTCAGATAATACATATTGGCTATGGCTATGGATGATTTTGGAATAACATTGTGCTGAGTTCCCATTACTTTTTCTATTATTATTTTCTGTATTTGATATCAGGAATAAAATCAAGCGCTCTGTCCTCTGGACTGATGGTGTATTTCGAGGCACTGATGTCACTTCAAGACCCATGTACATGTAGTTGATGGGGGTTCCTCTAAGCTTGTACTCTGTAAGGTGAAGGGCAACCCACGGCCTAGAACTAAAGCAGCGAGAACTATAAACATGCTCACATTGTCCAAGAGAACTATAAACATGCTCACATTGTCCAAAAACCTATGTTTTGTGTCCCTTGTCTAGCATGTACCTTGTCAGGATGAATGTCCTTCTTACCAGCTAGACAGGTAGAGCTTAACATATCACAACTGTCTTCTTGACTGAGTAATAGATTAGATAACTATCAAGCAAACCCAACAAACTGTTAGTGGACATATTTTTGACTACATGTATTTGACTGGACGTCAATGGAGTGGATTAGTTTGGTTCTTTCAGAGCTAAGGGTTAGTACATGTAATATGAATATGACCTGCTTGGTGTGCCTTATGGTTGTTATGTCCAATCTTTGTTTGTTGCCAGTGATGTGAAGGAAAGTTTCCTCTACCCATGATTCAATGTTTGTTTGGGGTTTAACATTGTAATGTACTCACAGGTATTTCACTTATAGGACAACAGATTGTCCATTACACACTGTTCCTTGCTTGACTACGGTGGAAAACCAAGAGGAAATCTCGTAACCCCCCCCCTTGATTGCCGGAGCCACATCATGTGAATTGCTTATATACCTGATGGTCGACAGAGGACTCGAACCTGGATGAATGATGCATCATAGTAGGATAAGTAGGAGGACATGCTTACCAATAAATCTGTGAATGATGCATCATAGTAGGATAAGTAGGAGGACACGCTTGCCAATAAATCTGTGAATGGTGCATTATAGTAGGATAAGTAGGAGGACATGCTTACCAAGAAATCTGTGAATGATATATCATAGTAGGATAAGTAGGAGGACACGCTTGCCAATAAATCTGTGAATGATGCATTATAGTAGGATAAGTAGGAGGACAGGCTTACCAATAAATCTGTGAATGATGCATTATAGTAGGAAAAGTAGGAGGACAGGCTTACCAATAAATCTGTGAATGATGCATTATAGTAGGATAAGTAGGAGGACACGCTTACCAATAAATCTGTGAATGATGCATTATAGTAGGATAAGTAGGAGGACGGGCTTACCAATTAACTTGCGAATGATGCATCATAGTAGGATAAGTAGGAGGACAGGCTTACCAATTAACCTGTGAATGATGCATCATAGTAGGATAAGTAGGAGGACCGGATTACCAATTAACCTGTGAATGATGCATCATAGTACGATAAGTAGGAGGACACGTTTGCCAATTAACCTGTGAATGATGCATCATAGTAGGATAAGTAGGAGGACGCGCTTACTAATTAACCTATGAATGATGCATCATAGTAGGATAAGTAGGAGGGCACGCTTACCAATTAACCTGTGAATGATGCATCATAGTAGGATAAGTACATGTAGGAGGGCACGCTTACCAATTAACCTATGAATGATGCATCATAGTTGGATAAGTAGGACACGCTTACCAATAAACCTGTGAATGATGCATCATAGTAGGATAAGTAGGAGGACACGCTTGCCAATTAACCTGTGAATGATGCATCATAGTAGGATAAGTAGGAGGACACGCTTACCAATTAACTTGTGAATGATGCATAGTAGGATAAGTAGGACACACTTACCAATTAACTTGCAAATGATGCATCATAGTAGGATAAGTAGGAGGACACACTTACCAATTAACTTGCAAATGATGCATCATAGTAGGATAAGTAGGAGGACATGCTTGCCAATTCACCTGTGAATGATGCATCATAGTAGGATAAGTAAGAGGACAGGCTTACCAATTAACATGTGAATGATGCATCATAGTAGGATAAGTAGGACACGCTTACCAATTAACCTGTGAATGATGCATCATAGTAGGATAAGTAGGAGGACATGCTTACCAATTAACCTGTGAATGATGCGTCATAGTAGGATAAGTAGGAGGACATGCTTGCCAATTAACCACGACCACAGGCTCCTTCACACATAAACGTGTAATTGTCATTTGAGTGAAATAACCTTAAGTATTACATAGAACCCCAATCAAACAAACTGTTTACTTTTATTTATTTATACCTACAGCAACAACATAATAAACATAAAAACGACCCTCTATGACTCACTGTTGTTAACATTATAAATTTGTTGACATATTAGAGGAAGCACTTAACATTTGGTGGCTCTTGTTAAGTTTCCCACAGTCTGTATTCAAGATGCCGATGAATGACTCCCCACATATTCTCAAGTAATTGCTTGTTTTAATTCTTAAAGCTGTAGTAAATACAGGATATATCCACTCAGCTGTACAGTAGTATTGGGCTCTCTTACATCCTACAATGTGATTGCAACTTGAAAACCTTGTTTTATTCCGTGAAATGAGGTTTAACAATGTATCAGACTAACAGACAATATAACTATACATTCATGTTACACCCATATTGGCATAGCCTTGTTCTCATCATAGTCATGTATGTATCAGTAACTAAAAAAAACTAAGATAATTTTGAATTATGTATGTCCCTAGCAAAGCATTATTGTCTGTACTAAGCACTTGACAAACATTATTCTTTTAACATAACAAGCACTTTAAATTGAATTCTTGTGTTATATGGATATTTATTGTTTTGTACATTTAGACATAGTGTTAAACACCATTACACCAATCCTTTTTTTTGTTTTCTTTTGTGCATGTTCTCTCCGAACTCATTTAATGTCATGATCATACAATACCATGTTTAATTTACATGTACCAGGAATTTATTGACCTGCAACGTTTGGAGCTATATATCGAGTATCCATTCCAAGAGGAAAAGTCTCTATGAATTCATTATAAAATAGAACAAATTACCAGCATC
>JAQQZZ010083879.1:0-18843 GCA_030265115.1 Mopalia vespertina
TATTTAATTATAGTATTCAATAACATGTATAAAATAGTATTTATGTATCGTGTAAATAGGATGAACATTTCTCTTTACAATAATACCCTTGTCGCTCCGCAAATTTCAAGAATTTTCAAAGTATCACAGGTAGACAAAAAAAAGATATATATACGACACTCATAACTAAATACAAAGACAATGGGCATTAAATACATGAATAACAAATATAGGCATTGCAAAAAAGAGAGAAAAAATATATATCTATATTTATAACAGCATTATTTACAATATATCTAGGTAAATCTTGATCTGTGCCCACATGTCGATTATAAAAGTTTATAAATGTGGACAATTGTCATATTCTTCTGACATAGATTTGGGTTTGTTATAAATGAAGGTTTTATCGGCGTGGTTAAGTAGCCGTGGTGTGATACCAAAAGGTGACTTATGTAGTCTTTCTTAAGAATTCCTCTTATAATGTCACAGACCAAGGGGAAACGTAAAAAGAATTAGGAAGAGGAATAGCTTCATTAGAATGGCGATTAAAAGGTTTGCATCCAACTAGAGATACATGTAAACGTGTGAACACTGTACCGTTAATTTTAATGTCGTTTATTTTGGTTGGATAAGATAGTTCTACATAAGAAAGACAAAATGGAAGGGACAGCAGAGGAATTATTACACATTTTTCTCCACATGTTATTTCTATTACAAGTGTTGAGTGGTACGACTTTTTAAACTATGCATATAGAAGCAATAACTACCGTGTGCAAAATAAATACAGTTAGTAATAATGGAAGATATGCTTCAGTAGAGAAACATACTGGTGGTGGAGGTGGTGAGGTCGTTGCAACGCCTGCATCAGTTGGAGAAAAATGAAACGCTGGCAACACAAATGCTGCATTTGCCTTGCTGTTTTGCAGTAAGATAACCATTGCTGCTAATGTTCGTAACTTTAAAAACGTCTATAAAAATGCGACTGTGGACAATGCTGCTATCACAAGAGCTATAATAGAAAGAATTGAATTCAAATTGAACAAAGGTGACTGAATTCTAACTTCTCCTGAGAGGATAGGTTCCGCTTAAGGACGAAATATTTTCGCTTTGCGTTTAGTACTTTCAGCCACACGAGCTAAACTTAAATGACTTTTATGGTTGGGGGTCATTCGTGGTATCAACATCAGCAAAAAGAGGCAGCGAAGTATTCGATACATCAGGTTTCCTATAAGAAGAGGAAGGAGAAGAAATCTAAATGTCGAGTGTCACAGCACCGATTGATGAGAGTGTATTGATCAGATACACTATCTAGCACTAAGGTATTGATGAGTACACGACATGAAGAAGAAGATAAAGAGAGAGAGAGATTGACGCCAAGAAAAACACGAATAATCAAATAGCAAGTGCCATATTTTCAGATGTTGATTCACGTTTTCACCATATACCTGTAGTGACAATTTTGTTTGATTTTTTTTTATATCCCTTGTTTAAAATGAGTATATGGCCTCTTTAGTTTTCTGCCTTTATGGGTCCGATGAATATGGAACTCTCTTTTAAATGCTGAAAATCTGATGAATTTATCCCACCAAAACTGTCCATTTGTTTGTCCATTCAAATTTTCTAGCACCACAGCGTTGGTCATTTCGTCTGTTCCAAATGTTTCCGGAGCCGCACCTAAGCTTATAAGGGCGTAGTTCTGTTGGTTGTGTGACATAAACGATTTCGTCTTCAGCTGGTTTGTTCTTAACTTATATGAGGTACTTGGATCGGCTTTTTGTTCTCCCCATTTATTATGTAAATCTATTTCTTGATGAGGTGGGTTGATAACTGAAATCTACTGACAGGTTTTCTCCAATCAGTAATGTAATGTATTTATTTGGGAAGTCAAAGTGAGTTGTGTTTCTCTGACTTGCCCTTTTAAAACTATTTTCGCCGGTTGTTGTTAACAACCGGGCAATAGCACTGAATAGAGTTCACACTGGTTGTCTTGGCTGTGACGCGAACATGTCTGTTCACCATGGATACGTGGGGTGTCTGGCCACCGCTTGTCTGTTTAACCCGCTACTGGGGTTCTAATAATTTAATACATGAATAGCTATGAACACACATAAGTAATTTAGTGACATAAGGTAATAATGTATATAGAATGGTTCTAGATATTTAATTATAGTATTCAATAACATGTATAAAATAGTGTTTATGTATCGTGTAAATAGAATGAATATTTCTCTTTACAATATTTGTAAACTAGATTTAGTTCTACTAAAAAATTGAAAGACATGAATGAACACAAGAAGTAGCCACATTTTTACTCATGTACAGTTTATTGCAGCAGATCTTAATTTGAATTGCCCCATCCTCATCCCCGTGAGAATTGGAATTTTTTTCAGAGCGACTAGTTTGTTTGTTAGGAATGTAGTTTGCCCTCTGGCTAAGGGCATTTTGTTTGAAGAGTAGCAATTCTGTCTTTACTTAGCACTGGAGGAAAATTAACTTTCCAAATTTATTGAAACTTCACATCTTGACTGTGCTAGTGTCACGTATTGTTGGAATACACCGCCGTCATATAACTGAAATACCATTAAGCACGGCGTAAAACACCAATCAATCATTGAGTGTAGTTATGCTGTGTTTATTTACCACTGACGGAAGATTGTCCTACCAACTTTATCAAAACACCGCACATTTTATGGTTGTGCTGGTGTCAGTCTGTTGTTGGAACACACTGCTCTCATATAAGTGAAACGCTCTTGATCACGGCGCAACACACCAATGAATTAATGAATGAATGAATCAATCAATCAATTAAACAACCAATCAAGCAATGAATCAATCAATCAACCAGTCAGTCAAATTGCCAACAAACCAACCAACCAGTTCATCGATCAATCAACCAATCAATCAATTAATTAATTAATCGATCAATCGATCAATCAATCCAGATGGCTTCAAGGCAAAGTAGTGTAGAGGATAGGTCACTGAAAGAAAGGTAACTCAACTTGTCTCTGATCTCAGGGGGGGAAGGGGGGGCGGGGGGGAGGGGGAAGCTGAATCATATCACAGGATATATCACAGGAATAATGTATCTAAGTATTGCTCTTCAAAGTGATACTCCCAATTAATGTCCTTTTTCTTGGGATCGGAATGTAATAGGTAATAGGCAAATTGCCGCTAAAATATAGAAAAACGTATAATCACAGGATAAGTAATATTGACCATCAGACAACCATGTACATAATTGATGCAACTCTTAGAATTGATCAATTTGCTTGTACTTGTCATTGATGTCCAGTTACCATTGTTAACTCTCAAAACTTTGATATTTTGAAGGGTTTACATTTTTGGCCGAAGGTTAAAAAGAATAGTCGCAGAAAAAGAAGTTTATTTCATCCCATACAACCTCTAGCATCAGACATTCGAAGTGCGTGTGGCAAGACATAAGGCTGATTTTTTTTATGGTGGGCGACAGCTCTCATTGTCTAAATTCAATATATTCTATTTAAACATTCTACCGTTTTAGCTGGTTATATTATTTCCAGTCTTTATTCGGATTTGCCTAATTTTATTAGCGAATTAGGCACTTTATATAGATTTCGTAGCTAGGCATCTGTTTCTGAGAAATTCTGTGCATTCTCACACAGATACAATTGTCAACAAATGTGTTAACTCATAACGTCACAGAAGCAAGTTGCAACTTATGGAAGGTGAAGATGAATTCAAGATCGTGTGTGTTAAAAAACAATTATGTGAAATAAACTGTCCAGATCTATCAAAAACGACGTTTAACACAAATCAATTTTATGTTGAGACGCCATTCCAAGCGTATCAGATTTATAGTGAACCATCTTCTCAACCCCGTATAGGATGGAACTCAACTAGAAAACGATGCTCGAAAAGTAGGATAATTCGAACAAACACATGAGACGATTATATCGTGAACTAGAGGCCAGCTGCCAATTCATGTGCTTTACCATTGTAACGTCGTTTCAACGGTGACAGAATGTCCAATAATTACTAATAAGTGGCGGTAATATTTGTACAAACAAAAATATCACCTATTCTGAGAAATCTAGGGCTTTCATTAGTCAATTGCACGGGTTCATATAATCATGTGCAACTACATGTACCTGTGGCGTAGGGATGAAAGATCGAACCCTGGTCACAAAACCCCATCAGCCACCAGCTCAGGGTTGAAATATCGAACCCTGGTCACAAAACCCCATCAGCCTGCGGCTCAGGTTTGAAATTTCGCAGCCAGGTAACAAAACTCCATCAACCTGCGGCTCAGGTTTGAAATTTCGAAGTCAGGTCACAAAACTCTATCAAACCGGCCTAAACCCTATAACTTATAATGTACATTTGCACAAAGATGAGATCGACTGGGGACAAGATAAATAATCCAAAACCGCATTCCATGTATTTAATCATTTGTTCAAAAGTAAATCACGGAAATTTAAGGGGATGACTTGACGTGATAGTGGGATTATAACAATGTCTTCACTGCCTAGCTTTTTTCTTCATAAAACAGGCAACGTGAGAACTTCGAATGTTAATGACATCTTTGTTAGTCTATATACATTAAAACAACTAAGGATAGAGAACGGTTTTAGCAGGTTACAGATACCTTAGTAATGCTCATAGCCAGTTTTTAGTCAGAAGATTTATATTGATTGTCTTACCTTGACCGAGTTTTAGCTCAATCCCTTTTAAGGACATATCATAAACCGTGTATTCCTTAAAATAGAAAATATAAGAATACAGATGATTTTTTCAGGTATCATACGGACGATTCTGTATGACCATGTTCCTTACGACTACCCAGTGTATGTGCTTGTTTGTTTGTTTGATAGGTGTTTAACGTCGAACTAAAGGGTATTTCACTTATATGATGACGGATTGTCCCCTTCACACTCTTCCTTGCCTGATTACGGTGGAAAACCGAGAGGAAATTTCGACTTTTATATATCTCTCTAGAAGATCTGCATAAGAAACATTACGATTTTAAACACGATTGACACATTCTCAATGAAATGAAGGGATAATTCGCTTTCTTACACCTTTTCTTAGCAAAGAGTACATATCGGTAAACCATCAACCCACTTTTGGCAATTATACACAACCTCTAGAAATTTGAGTTTCACAAATCAGTTTAAAAGGGCGCGATCAGAAATGCGGTAAATGTTGGTATTTTCAATCGCTCAGAACTATCGATAATCCCTTTGAGGTTTATCAGTTTAACGATTGAACGAGCCTTGAGAAATATCTAGTATCACTAGGGCATTGCCATTATCAACAAATCCCGTATCTCTCTGTCGTTCGTAATCGTTGACAAATGGAGATCGACGACTTAAAGCCGATATACTGGCCTTAATAACTGTTTTCTGGAGACGTGCCAATGACACAGAGGCGACCGAAAACATGACTGTGTTTTACTGTAGCTTGAGCCCCCATCTTTTTTTCTAGGGTTTAGTCTTGTGAACAGTGCAGGTATTTAAGGTCTTGTACCAACGACAGCAACATTCTAAAATAGAATCGATTCTACTTCCTACGTCGAGACATTGACTCTAAGATACACTCGGGTTATCTTTTTTTATTTGATGATCTGTGGTAATATTGATGGAAATTTATGCGCGATGGCCTGGCATGGCGTCCGAGAGTTGTCTTAGTCTCGTCCACTATAGAAACTCTCGCGAGAATATACGATTGCTACAGCCAGTGCCACCACTTTGTTTGTTTTCACAGTGAAGGCTACGCAAGTCAGCTTAACCTCGCTAATTTATTGTGTGGTATCACTAAACTCTGCCGTGAAAGGTGAATGATTCTACATTGAATTTGTTCATTTGATTAGGGGTTTACGCCATATTTGAAGTTAGTACACTCTTCATTTTTTAGCAGAGAAAGCATTTCTTTGTGATGACGTGATGTCTGATATATTCAATATTTTTCTATTCATAAAGTTCATTAGGGCCCTGCATAAATCTATAAGAAAGTTATAGATAAGTTGTCCGATTTCGAGTCGGATTATTTATTATTTTGTATAGGCTGCATAAGGTAGATATAACTGTTACCGTTAATAAGAAAAAGTCGCGAGTGTATCATTGTGTCAAATGATTTTGAGTTAATTTTATGAATCTAAACAGAGTGACATATGTGAAAATCAATGAAATCCCCATTTTTGACATCTCGAGAGAGAGGGTTATGAATATTTACATGGTATATAAAGTATTGTTAAATATGTACCCAACAAGAAATTCGAAATGGGTTAATCATAAATCAGCGTACAAACTGGTATTTTAGAGATATAGAGATTAACCAATGAATATACCAGTTAAAGAGAATGAGTGTTACAACCTGTCTGATACAGAGGGAAGTTTCCCCTTAACCAGTCAATCCTTTAGATTTTGTTTTTGTTGAATACATTACTTGCCATCACCGGGATTCGAACCCGTGACCTTTTTTTTGTTTGGCCATTCCCAATAAAAATGCTTTGTACGTCTCGAATTTGTGAAAGCACCGACACATCTAGCTGTGATTATCTCACACACAAATATTGTAAATGGAGACAAAATATTGTGAAAGTTGTTTTGATAGAACAGGTGCTTTCGTAACGCTCTATATACGTCTACCTCAGTACAGGGTCCCCTGGAGGGAGATAAATGTTTTGGATTGGCCTTGAAAATAACATCCGAAGCAGTTTATGCCCATTTGCAATTTGCAATTTGCAATTAAACCTTGTGTCAATTTCCAATTAAACCTGGCCGCGGCCGTAGATTAGTGGTTAGCGTGTGCGCTTACTAATCCTACTTCGATGTACCGTTCACGGGATTGAGTGTCGACTATTAGTTAGATATACGAGTGAGTCACACGATGTGGCTCCGGCAATCGTGGGAGTGGTTTATATAAAGTTACCACCCAGTTTTCTACTGTAATTAGGCGAGGAACAGTGTGAACTGGACAATCCGTCGTCATGTAAGTAAAACACCCTTAAGAACGACGTTAGACCCCAAACAAATAAACAAACAAACAAGCAATTAAACATAGCCCTTGTAACAACTGTGTAAAATGGCACTAACATTTAATTGTTTCGATTTTATAAATGTATATTTATAAAAATAAAAATAAAAAAATTACCTGTATTGGAAGCCAATTTTCCAGTTTTGGAATCGTTCTTCGGTTTTGAGTTTTACTGGACGGGCATTTAACTATACAACTTATCCCATGCTCATTTGTCACTAAAATTCTGTTCGTAATATTTTATAAATGTATACTCATGAGCAAAGTGTCCAGATTTGGATCCAACGTTCAGTTTTGGAAATCTCCATTTTGGAGTAATACCGGACTGAGATTTTCAATTTAGCCTAGCCCTGGTAATGACTGTCTTAAATGTTACTTATGTTCCTGAGTGTACATTCGAATTCGACTGTTATAATCGTGACCTTAACATTCGCTTTTATCGACAATTGGCCTTTCTCCCTGTGGGACTATTGGATTCGTCTGGTTCGCTGTGGAACTCGACTACAAATGTTTAGTCATCGAACGAGGGTATTGCCGTTATCTCTAAAAACCGTGTTCTCGCTACTCTTAATATTGTCAATCTGATAAATAACATAGAGACGAAAAAGTTTTTGGGCAACGAGACTGGCTTTGTTAGCGGGTTCGAATGGAGTGGTGATGACATAGAGGTGACCAGGGATGCCTGTTTTCTATTAAGGATATCACTAAAGTCTTATTGAAATTATCCCAAATAGTGGTTTCACAACGCACAAGATGGTACATAAAGATAGCATTTAAAGACAATAGATCAAAGCCTCTGCCACAAGACTTGGCTTATTAAAAATCTTGTCAATTAAATATAATTGATCCAACACCCTCTCTCTAATTTAAAAATATACCCAGCAGTTGAAATATTTTGGTTAACGAGACATTTGTCGAATAACGACAAGATAAACAATACTAAACATGGCCTATGACCGACGCTGTATTGTAGGAAAAAAAGAGATCGACATATAAGAAAGTAGAATAAATCAAGAGATGCGTTGGCCGTGGCATGTGGATTTATTGATTTGAAATAAACCTACTAAGAATGTACCTATACTTATCGTGTGTGCGTGACGGAATTGACATTTAAAATTATCCCAAAATAGAAAGACAGATCGGTGGCTGAGCCCATTGTAATTTGATAACATGCCTTTAATCTAACCAGTCCAGTCTCCTGTGATCTGGCAAAACCTAGTTAGCCGGTTGATACAAACACGCGAAAACAAAGGATCAGTATCCATGACACACTCGAGAGTTGTTAACATGCTAGGTTCTTCCAGATGAGGGCCCGCGGCCGTGGCTTAGTGGTAGCGTGTGCGCTAACTAGTCCTACTTCGATTTAGGACAGAATCGAGTCCGTCTGTCAACCCACAGGTATATGAGTGAGCCACACGATGTGGCTCCGGAAATCGCGGGCCGCGGTGGTTCTTACGAGGTTTCCTCCAGGTTTTCCACCGTAATTAGGCAAGAAACGGTATAAAGTGGACAATCCGTCGTCATACATGTATAACTGAAATACCGTTGAGTATGACGTTAAACCCCAAACAAACAAACAGATGGAAAACTGCTTGTTGGAATGAGTTTAGCATACTTTCAGATGACCAATTGAAGGAGTAAAACCTAGTAGGTCTATATATGGGTCTTACTAAATTTTAATCAAAATTTCTCTTTATAGGTTTTTCCAGATTACAGGAGCAGTGTGAAGGAGACAAATGATTGGCACCCATTATGTGATGAAGATAATTTGGCGATTATTGTTGGGTGCGTTTGGTCGAATCGGCGCCTTGGTATTATTTTATATATGTCTCCGTTGTTACAGAAACTTTGTGATTCATTTGATTGATAGGTGTTTAAGGCCATACTTTAGGGTATTTCGCTTATCTGACGGCGGTGTACTTCCACAGAATGAACAGCAGCACATCTCAGACGCCTTGGTATTCCTTTATATATGCCTCCGTCGATTAAAAAACTTTGTGATTCATTTGATTGATTGGTGTTTAAGGTCATAATTACGGGTATTTCACTTATATGATGGCGGTGTACTTCCAAAGTATGAAAAGCAGTACAACTCAGACGCCTTGGTAATTCTTTATATAGGTCTCCGTCGTTATAGAAACTTTGTGATTCATTAGATGCACAAATACGCTGTTGTGTCCTTACACTCGTGTTAGTTTTCGTCTACAGGCAGTAAACCAAGGTGGTATTTTTAACGTTACTTAACGCTAAAATAAATGATTATAAACCCAATGATGCATCTTAAAGCCTTAGCCAGAGGGCAGGAATTTTATGAGAGATTGCACCTCCTTGTATAAGGGTTAACATCCTAAGTAACGTGCCTGCTTTTACAATAACACACTGGCCCTGTTATGACTCTGTCTCGAGTGTCACTGTTATTGGGAGTTGTTCCTTTGAAAAATACGGTTAATGATGGCATTTACAAGTGCTTTCCCCCACAATTGTTGTTAGTCCCATTGATACAGTTGGATAAATCGTGTATCAAATGGAACGAGACTACAAACACGCCTTGTACCAACACACTATTGTAATTATCTCTAGACCTGTGTTTTCGTTAGTTGCTATTATTGTAAATGTTTGTCTGATTTGATCCTCCTGGAAGCCAGATTAGCATGCTGGGCCTTTACATTTCAAGCTTCTAACAGACAAAGCCGAGTTCCGACAATGGCCGATGTTGCTGTCGGTGTATCTCTTCATTCGTCAACCCTCCTATCACATTTGTTTGTTGAATAGATTTCTTTGATTTAACAGTCTGGAATATTGGAATTAAAACTACACTCTTACATGTACATATAGCTAGATCTAACCTGCTTGAATGTTGTAAGCGTGCTACGTAGCAGTCTGAGGAGAAATCTGAGCAAAACATATTGTCTTGTCGATTTTTGTGTGATTTATCTAACGTGTTGATCAACTCACCAACCGTGAAGGCCAATCTAAACCCTGCCAAGATTTGAAGGGTCAGAAACTTTGGGGAAGAAGTCAGTGTTCAATCCCCATAACAATCGTATTCTCGTGAGAGTTTCTATAGTGTACGAGACTAAGACAGCTCTCGTACGCCATGCGAGGCCATCGCGCATTAATTTCCGCCAATATTTGGGTCGACGTTTGCCTCAGATCAGCAAATAAAAGAAGTGCAAAACAAGATGGCCCGGGTGTATCTTAGAGTCAATGTCTCGACGTAAGAAGTAGAATTGTTTATATTTAAGAATAATGCTACTTCTAGACTTCGATTTTAGACTCTAGCGCCCTTAGCGGGAAGATCTTAATTATCGTGATATCTATGAATTGAAACTTAATTGTTTGTTATGATTTAAAACATTTAGATTTATTCAATAACACAAATGACCACAACAGACCAAAAACTTAACAGGTGTTCCCTTTTATCAGTACTCTGACATTATCTTAACATGTGGTTAGTTTGTGTGTGTGCGTGTGTGTGTGAGTGTGTGAGTGTGATATTCTGTTGTCATAAATCATTCTTCTGAATTGACAAAGCAATACTAAAGATAATTTGATTGGTGTGATGGGAGTTTAACGTAGAACCTACTTATTTCACTCGCAGATCGATCACATCAACACAACATGCGAAGTCTTGATAATTGATCCTTGTGTAGTGATAGACATATATATACGTTGCCTAATATGACTGTCTTCTTCTATGTATGCTACTGTTGTGCTTTTAACATTATCGCCCGCAGCTGTGTTTTCTTAACGCCTAATGGTGATAAATGAAGATCGATCGCATGAACACAATATACCAATACTGAGGCACTAGACAGGCCTTGACCGCTGGTTGTGGTGGAGAGTTAAAAACATTTCAGGTTGTCCTATATATTGGTCTTTGAAATGGATACCATTATCTTCCTTCAAGGTCTCGCTGGACCCCTGGGCTGATTCTGAGGAAAACAATATTTCCAAGCTCGTTACTACGCCGAATATTTGTGAAAATCTTAACTTAAACGTAACTTTGGTGAAGGTCCAATAATAACTTTGGAATTTATTGTAAATTAACTTTAACGTCGACAAATAATATATACCAGTTTTAGTGGTTTTCTCAGAAAGTAATTACTATAATACCAAAATAATTGCTATAACACCAAATAAATTAGTTTATTAATTATAATAACCCCCAAATTAAAAAAAAAGCGTCCCTCATGTTTTTCGAGATTTTGCTTAGAGCTTTAATCAGACCTAAAATAAAACTTTGGGCAATTGGAATATTTTCACTACCATAAACTTTGAATGTTTAACTTTCAATAAAAAGAATAAACACAATGCCAATGCTTAACCGAAGGGGTCCAGTAAGACCTCAATTGAGTAAACGAGCGACAGTTTGAAAAGTTCGTAGCGTAGTGAAGTGGTCATAACAGTGTGATATTTTGACCGTCCAGTGTAATACAAACCTACGATTTTTCTTAGCGTTATATTCATTCTACTCATGATGTTGTTTCTTTATTTGATTGGGGTTTAGTGCAGTACTTAAGGATATTCCACTCACATGACGGCGTGCCAGACCAATGGGCGAAGCAAACCACCCTCAACGCCGCTGAAACAAACAAAGACTAGCAAATACAGGACAGCCATAGGACCTGATACAAATGACATCACAAACAGATTGGCTTCATGTTGTCCCTAAGTTCTGAAAGTACCAGGGTAACAGGAAGCTCCCTCCCATCCCTCCGCCTCATGATGTTGTGGCAAAGATATGTTTTACATAAAAATAACATAGAAACAAAATTTAATGGACACATCACAACACATGCCTAGTGACATTTGGCATCAGAAGGAAAACTGAGCTCTTTATTTTTCGTGACTGAGCATATGTGATTATACAACATGTCAAAGTCTCTAAACACGTCAGTTGTATTGCTTTCTGGTTTGAAGAAATGACGGATAGCGTTTGGAATCTTCTGAAAACAACAAAGCTAAATTATCCTTATAACGAAGTAGAGCGAATAAATGATCGTTAAGAAAATACTGAAAAAGTCGACTTGGATCAAGGTCAAGCATCTTCGCCAGCCAAAGTTTAGACATGGGTGTATTAACCTTGACACAAGAAACCTTTATCGTGTAACCTGGGTCGTCTAAATACACATGAATGTTGTGCGATAGAGCGTCGATGGAAGGCTGGAGTCCCGGCGATTATAGATGCATGTGACAATAGAAATCCATCATATGAAACTGGGTCAGAATACAAGAGGAATTCTTGGAGACCATATGCTGTGGTACTAGTTGCCAATTCTGGTGGACAGCTAAGGCAGTAGAGCTGACCCAGTATGTTTCTTTTTTGCTATCGTTGTCACTATTGTCTCTGGCACTTTCACGAAGACAGATGCCAAATCTTGTTTAACGGAGATCCATCCAGTCTGTGCTACTTAACTGGCCTTGAATTTAGTGTATTTTGTTGGATTGCTCTTTTACATCATACCAAAGGGTAGTTCATTCATTTGACGACGGACTGTCCATTCCTCGTTCTGTGTTACCTAAAAACCGTGCAAATTCGGAAGGAAAATCATAAAAACATAAGTAACCTCATGTGACTTCTTCATATGCACCAGATCGAGTAGGTGTGATACATCGAAGAAGAATCCGTAGTCCGACTCGCAAACGACAGAACTCTAAACATGTAAAGACTACATAATGTAATAGTTGCAACAGTTATATAGACAACGAATGGCTAGTGTTACGTTTTGGTAGAAAACACATGATTGAGGCAATAAAAAGGAAGATTTTTCTTTATAGCTATTTAAACAAGTCATGTACATTATTGATATTTCCATGACAGGTTTAACAATTTGTAACATTAAAATTCGAATTCCACAAGGAGTTTTAAAGTAAATATACAGAAAACAAATTTAGACTTTGCCACCACCTGTATTCAGACATACGCCAAAATTAATCCCAAGCGACATCTTGTCACATGGAGCAGCCACACTAAGTTTGATTTGAATTCCACAGGAAGTTTTGAAGTTAACACACATAAACCAAATTCAGACTTTGCCACCAGGTGGCGCCACACGACAAACGCCAAAATCAATCCCAAGCGAAGTCTTGTCACATAGAACACACACACTAAGTTTGAATTAACAGACAGACAGACAGACGGACGGACCACCCCATAACATAATACGTCCCGTCAAATGACGGGCGTATAAAAATGGTATTCATCCTCGATGGAATTACGTCCACAAATTTTACATTATCTATCTTGTTTTTGAATATTGTTGTACCTGCCACTTTCAACTGACAAACCATGGTATCCACATCTAAGACAAATTGGTAATTTTAAAGGAGTATCATTCACAAATCTATCGAAATCCAAATTTAGTTTTAGAAATATTTAACTTAAAATCCCACTTATCACAATAATCACCAAACGAACATAAAAGTGTTGCAAATCCGGAGCAGAATTAGAAAATAACACAGTATCGTCAGCAAATAATAATATAAAAACTAAATTTCAGCAATTAAATCTAAAAAATTCTCGCCATTGCTTAATTCATTAAACACATCGTTTTTGTATAACGAAACCATAATTGGTGATAAAGGCTCACTCTGTTTGAGACCGATTTCTAAATCGAAGAAGTCAGAGTAGTTGTCATGTAATTTGACACATGACATAACAAAATAATATTTTGCCTTAATTGCTTTAACCAACTTGTTATCGCAAACATAATCAATCAATTTTAACCACAATGATTCTTTATTTACCGTGTTTAACGCCGTTTCAAAATCTACAAATGTACAGTAAAATTTTTAAAATAGGACTACTTATGATGTTGTACAGAACAAAAAATCCTTCAACCGTGCTTCTTTCCTTTCTAAAGCCATACTAAAAATCTGTCAAAACATCATAGTCTTCCGCTCAATCAATACGTCTATATTGTTTAGCACTAAAGAATACAGCTTGGCAAAAACACTCATAAGACTTATTCCTCTGTACTTATTCACATTACTTTTGTTTCCTTTCTTATGAATGGGAACAATAACACCTTAATTCCATTCAGTAGGATTTATGCAGTTCGTGAACAAATAATTAAAAATTTTCACAATAAATGGAGACAGAAAATCATTACACACAATACATATTTCACTGCATATATCATCGATCCCGCAAGCTTTATTCGGTGTCAAACTCTTTGTTGCTTTCATAATTTCATCAACACTGATAGGCTGGTTTAAAGTGGAATCAATCACCTCACTATCTGGGTCGCCAGTCAGACCAACTATTGTACGGTTACTGGCTAGTTGCTTGAAATGTTCCATAAATTTGTCCACAGTTAAATTGTCAAGAGTCTCCTTATTTATTTTGAAAACTTCGTTAATTTCTTTCCAAAATTTTTTGGGTGCTGATTCAACTTTTTTTTCGAATAAATTTAGTTTTTTCTTTTATTTGTCCACACCCGCCTAGAATTTTTCCTACATTTATTATATTCTGATCGAGTCTGAAATAAGCAGTTTTAATAATTCGTATATTTTCGGTATTTATTTCTTGCGTGTCTAATACCGTGCTTTGTGCTCAAGGCAATTTCTCTTTAACCAGTCCGTTTACCATTATTAATTATGTCTAAATAGTTTGAAACCATTTTCATTGTTCTACCGTTGATATCAACAGCACACTGATGCAATACTATTGTAATATCTAAAACAATTAAATTAATATTACACCCATTTCATTTGCGATTGACGTTAGTTCCGATAGCTTACTTTTGAGTAATTCAGCAAAATTTGATTTTTTTCTCGTTATCCCATACAATTTTAGTACCAAAAATATTTTATTTACATTTAGTATATAACACAATCTTTGGCTGGGCTATTTAAAATTTTAAATTGGACAGGACAATGGTCAGATATTCCAGCAGATCATCAATACAAAATTCACATATAGAACTCATTTCATCGGGGAATGTAAGCAGATAGTCAATTGTACTACACCCAAGCGAACTTCTATGGAAGATTGTTTGAACCACAAATATTTTCTTCACACACTTCACTATTCAAATTTACTGCAGTATTTTAATAATTATAATAATGTCTGGATCGATACTTTTAAAAACCATGTCATTAGTTCATCGTGAAGAAATATTCCGACTGGTTATTGTTGGCAAACATGTCAAATTTTATTTTGCATTTTATTAACAAACTTTTGTCTCTTTAAACCCATAAATTATTTTGATATAAAAAAATCCGTACAAAATGTATTCTAATAATTTTACCATTGTGCTGACGTATAGTCAATATACAAAGGGTTCTGCGTTTAATCTACATATTATGCACTTCAAGGGAATGTTGTCACGCCAGTATTTTCTTGCTGTTTGCCAAAGATGACGGAATAGTCGGTTTTCAAATTGAACATGCTGTATATCTACTGTTTCTTTATAAATTGTAGAATTATAAATTAAAACTTAAACACGTTTAAAAACAGTGTGGTAATTTAGTTTAGCAAATTGTTTAAAATGTTCTTCTTACGTTATCCTTGTATTCTATACCAATCAATAATTTTACTTGACTCATATATTTTCTCCGTATTCAATGGAATTCTCTATTAAAATATTCTTACCAATGGCTATCATCCATATGTGCTAAATGTATTTTGTGTAATTGAAAAACGAGTTTGAACTTAAACCGTACCAGCTTTGAGTGACACAAAGACTATTTTAACCAAATACAAGTGTTACAATTTACAATAGACAACCACTAGGGTAAAACAGGTACAATGAAAACGTGTCCGAGTCACTTAAATATCCACAAGCATTAACACAATCTTATTTTCATCTGACAAAGCATGTTTAAAAACATGTTTCCAAGAGCTGACATTTTTGTGTTTAATATTAAATAAATCGATTGAAAATAGTGAAAAATGTAATGCACTTGATTGGTCAGAAGCTTGATGACGTAGACGTATGGGGAAGAAGTCACTTTGCAATCCCCATACGGCTACGTCATAAGTTTGATTTAAGACACTAGCGTCCCTAGCGGGAAGATCTACATTAGCGTGATAACTATAAATTGAAACAAAATTGTTTGTTATATTTTAACACAATTAGTTTTATTCAATAACACAGCAGATCATAAATTAAAAAGGTGTTCCCTTTTAAAACTTTGGTGATCGTGCTTCTTGATAACCGACATACTGAAGTAAAATTTTATGCATGTTAAGCGCATACCCCTATTCGAAACAATGCTTTATGGTTTCTCTATTTTTTGTTTGAATGCATGGTGGGCCCTAAAAGAAATGGCGAAATTGTTAACGTGCTGAAAAATACTATACATGTCACAAGATAACTATTTCTCCTTTACTAACTAAAACCATTATGTAACATACTCTGTGCAACGCGTAGCTGATGATAGTTTGAGGCATACACTTAGGTACGATGTCTTTGTGTGTGAAAAAAAAAATCATCATCTGTGCCGCTAAGGGTAGTTTCTCTCTAAAGTAGCATTGCTGCCTTTACTTAGCACTGGAGGAAAATTAGCTCTTCAACATTATCAAAACACTTCACATTTATGGTTTTGGTATTGTGAATTATTGTTGGAATACACATCTGTCAAATAATGTGAAATACTTTTATGTACGTTTTAAAACGCTAAGCGATCAGTCAATCAATCTATAAGCCAACGCTATCATGATTCTGCTTTTGACCTTCCTATACATAAAAATGGTATGGCCTTACCATGATTTAAACCATTCCGAATTCTTCCTAAACAATTGTGGGGTACATTGACCCATAAAACGACCACTTCACGTCCATTTTCACGTCAAAATCTATCATTCGTCAGCAGTATATCTTAATCCTTGAACACCTGTGGGTTACATTGACCCATAAAACGACCACTTCACGTCCATTTTCGCGTCAAAATCTATCATTTTTCAGCAGTTGATCGATTTAAACTGTCTTTCCGATTTGAGAACGAGATTTTGCGGGACAAGCCTGAGTGTCTCCCAGTTGGGAACCGTGAGTGTTCAACGAACAGGACAGAATTTTTATTGGCGAAGTAAGAAGCCATACAGATTCAATATTGTTTTTTTTATTAAGAGGTAGGCCTTATTTCTAAAGGTTTCGTACGGCTGGACGTCGTATCTCTATTGACTCTATAATACAAGTCTATAAGAAACGTATTCGCATCTATCAAGGGACATGCTAAGGACATGCAGCAATACAGCAGATAAATGTGTAATGACGTGAATCAAAGTAGTGAGTTTCGTTGAACAACGAATTATCAATGTGTACATTGGAAAATTTAACCAAAACGAGGAAAAAGCCAAACCGATATTCCTTGTATTTTTCAATTTTCAATCAAAACAAATTTGCTGCCACGATTTCATATCTGAGTGGGTCTTTAAGTCGTCGATTGCCTGGTTTCTTCTAGTCGGAACTTGTAAGACTACTTTGAAGGTCAATGAACTTACTTGAAATCAATTAAGGAAGGAGTTCGTTTCCAGCCTTAATAATGTTCATAGAGAGCTTTTTCTTGGTTAGATGTCTCTTGATCATCTGAAGTTGACCGAGTTATGGCTAAATGTGCCTTTCCTAGTTATCTCAAATCGATCTATCTTGATGTAAAAAAAGGTAAAGAAGGAAATTCAGATGATCCGTTGACGATTCATCTGCAATTGTTTTTTCTCTTCGCCAGCAACCAATGTCCGTCTTACATTTATTGGAAACCAGATTGGTATGTGTTCACTAATCGGCATTTTAAAATAGTTTAGTGAAATAATCCATATATTGATTAGACTATATATACACTCAAAGACTAAAAAGCGCCTCATTCTTCGATCGATCAAGACAGTCTGCTCGTAGTCCATGGAGTCTCCTAGTGTTGACCTCTCGCTAAGACCGATTTAGTCCTAGCATACTCAATTGTTTTAATGGAGGTACATTAATTTCAGACACAGTTAAACATAGCTGATTTTTGTATAAGTAGCTTTCATTGTTATGTTACAAAGTGTATCGTCATATCAGTAAAATGCCGTTAAGCATGGCGTCAAACTATTCATCAGTCACGCATATATTGTTTTATAGTTGACTTAGGAGAACATGCTTCAGTGACATTCTGGGTGTCTTTGTTGGCACTTAAGGCACATTTGCTTTCCATCATTGCAAAACATTTTACATTCTGTAGTGATGTGATTGTGCCATTTAATGCAAAAATAAGTGAAATGTCCTTGAGCGCCAGTATATCAATGTTTAATTTTATTTCGATTTCAAAATTTGGCTTGGAAATTATTTTAAAGTCTTTCGCTTTGGTGAGACATCTGCTTGAGCAAACATTGTTTGATAACAGGAATGTCGAGTTTTATCCACCGTCGTTTACGTTTCATTCCGAACAAACTACACTGGTGGTCATTAGTAAAGCCAAACTAATCGGAAACCGGAGTATAAAGCGTTCTTTGATTTGTTTGTTTGTTTGATAGGGGCTTAACGCCGTATTTAAGGTTATTTCTTTCACATGACGGCGTGTCAGCCCAATGAGTGTTCTCCTTTAGCCCCGAGAGCACCAGGGCAACAGGAAGCTCCCTCCCGTCTATAATTTGAAAAGCAATGCTGATTTCATCCGGTGTAATTCATTTGTCAATACAGGTTGCTGATAACATTTAAATTTCAAGAGAATAACGTCAACTACGTTGCCACTTTGACAACATATTTGCCATTTGCAAATAGTTTATATCTCTATGATTGATTGGTCTGTTTGCCTTGAGACACTACCATCCTGAATAGATACAATTATTTGATGTTTCTCAGTGTAGGCGTCTCATTTGGGAGACTAGTATCTAGAATAAGACTGTGTGTGTAAGGGTTAATGCTCTCA
>JAQQZZ010083888.1:0-18842 GCA_030265115.1 Mopalia vespertina
CAGATGTTTCCCATGCAAGCCTTTGATGTATTCATCGTATTCGCTTATGTTTTTTGAGGATTTATTTCGGGAGAGTTACAACATCATCATTAATTAGCACACTATTTATAATTTTCTTTCTCTTTTTCGTTTTCTGATGTCAAGACACCTGTACATATTGCATGCCCAATTTGGTTTGTTGTAACATTTATGGACATACCAGATCATTTCTTCAGTTATCTGTCTTTGTGAATTTATTGCATTCACAGGAACCGGCCAGCCTACCGTTATCGTATAGTACCCTTGAATGACTAAATAATTGCTACACATGAAGAACTAATTATTTTTAGTTGTTACAAAATAACACATATATATGTTAGAATATGGGGGGTTAAGAAATTCGAACCTACGTCAATATAAAACCACACAAAAAACCCCCAGCAAAAAAAGTTATCAGGGAATTGCAAGACAACTGTGATTCTCTTCGGTCACAGCCCCCATGAATTGATCGCGTTTTAGCAACATTGGTCTCCTAGGAGACGAAACTACCACTAACGAAATATTAAATTACTGGATTAATCATAATTTATATACGAAATATGTAATGTATTGTTGCACAGTGTCTGTCTTTTATTTTTCGTGAAGCTTGTGATTTTTAATATGAAAAAATATAATTGTAATAAATTGTTTTGTTTAAACCAGTCATGTGTTAGATTATTGTTTCGCTTGTGCTGAGTGTTTCCTTTTGGTAATCGTCTGATATAAATTCGTTGGTTGTTTGTTTGATTGGGGTTTTACGTCATACTAAAGGGTATTTAACTTATGTGACGACTGGTTGTCCACTTCACACTGTTGCTTGCCAAATAACAGTGGAAAACCAGGAAGCAACCTCGTAAAAACTACCCCAGGAATGCCGGAGCCTCATCGTGTGACGCACTCATACACCTGATGGTTGACAGACGGACTCGATCCCGTGTATACGGTATATTGAAATAGAATAAGTAAGCGCACACGTTAACAGCCTGACAATATTCCTTGGATTGGGAAAAGATTGGATTTCAGAAACTGACGGATCGGCTTCGATTATTACTTAGTAGTACTGAGCCGTAAAAAAGAAACCACAGAAAAGAATAGAATGTATTTATAAAAAGCTCTGGCGTTATAAGCCCTGAGTATATTTTTGTTTCAACTAAACGATACTCAATGAGATTTAATTTTCTGGTGAATTCGCAAGACCAACCTTTCGTTCAAACGTCATGGATATTTCTAGGACGATTTCGCATACGACATCGGTAGCCACTTTTACAAAATGTCGTAGGACAATAAAATATTGTACGACATTTTTAAGCATATAGTTTAACATGACGAATTTTGTCGTAAGACATTTTGTTCAAGTGGGTCTTTCACAAAATATTGTTCGATGTTTTTTTCTTTGTACGGCATCTTTTGGAAGTGATCCCAGGAGCGTCCAGTCGAAGGCCAAACATTGTTTTCATTTTAAGTTCACTGATATGGCGACTCCACATAGCAAACTGGGAAGAAATGTTCAATAGAAAATAAGTATCCCCAAGATTACAGGATACATTGTGATGACTATAATAAACCTATTATATAATACGTACATATAGTAATTGGTGATAGTGCTGCTGTATTCATTATCGCTGAGGTAAAAACGATGATTGGTTTCTGGGGGTTTGTTTGGGGGAAATCACCAATCTCTGTGGATGCGGTGACCTGGACCTGAAGCGGTTTATCCCCGAGGAATAGTACTTGGTCAGCCTTCGGGAGTTTTATCCGTCTTGATAGAGTTTCCTGAACGTGGGAAAGTCTGAAATAAATTGTCAGTTTAATAAGTATTCAATTTTTCGTTGCCATGTCACGTGCGTCAGCATTATAAATACACGACTTTCATCTTCTATGAATTTCGTACAATCCCGTATTCATCGAGACAAAAGAACAGATCGGGCCTGAAAAAACGAATGGTGTAATGGCTCCTTTCCATTAACTGAACCTATTTTCTCGATCCGTTTTAGCCTTCGACTGAATGGGAAACTCGACATCTCAAACAGGGGGCATTGCAGACGGGTCTCTTGCGAATGACATGAGATTTCAGCCAAATTTAGTTAATGGTTTTCTGAATTCTTCTATATTTCACGTTAAAAGATTATCGCTAGATGATGGTGGACTGCAGCAACGTTATGACATAATCTATAGAAGTGGTATATCTTTTAACTATTACAAAGACGATTAAATAAATAATCGGATAGGTTATACCTATTGAGAGATTTACTTAAACTAAGATTCTTCTTCTGAGCATCCTTGTCAAGTCATTGTATAAGCACACTTCAGTACCACTCAAAACACCAATCAAAACCGAATAAGCTTGACGTCACCGAGTCTTGGGATGAATTTAAAGCGTTTTGAGTAACCAGTATGCCGTGGCGGATAAAATGGTGCCATTGCGAAATATTAACCTTCCTACAGTATATAGGCTTAATCACACATCAACGATATATTCTCTGTCTGTGAAACTACAAAATGTACAAGAATACATTTCCTATGCTAGGGACGATCTCTGAAATGCACCGAGCACCAAAACAAGCATAATATATGGGGGAAAATAGGACAAAGTTCGAGTTGCTTCGATGTCTGAATGCGTTACCTGTGATTTTTTTTGTTAGAGATCGCGTTCTCTTGACACCCAAACCCTGCTCAAGCTAAATCGCCCGTTATTCAAAAGAATAAATTAGGTTTATGCATTAGACAATTCAAAGATGAAATATTCTGTTATTTTCACAGCTTTAATCTGACCATTGAGGATGGCAGGCTTTCTGAAAAATACATCACGAGAGAACGCGGTATTTATCAAAGAGATCGAAAGGGGAAAGAGTCTGTAACCCGAGGGAACGAAATTTAAAAATTATCTTCAGATAACTCCATCTTAATGTTTTTTTTTAAATATCTATATATATATTTTGAATAATGAAGAGAGAAAAATTTGCTTGCCTCCACCAGGAATCATATATATATACATATAATTTTTTGTCTTTCAAGAATGTAGCAATGGGATAAAAAGCTTTTAGAGATATATAAATATGTAGCACTTTTCACCCATGTAGAACTCGTTTAAAACATTTTATTTACATGAAACTATTGGCCAAAAACAAATCATCGCTTATTTTCTAATATCTAAATTTACCTGTCTTTGGGGTTGAGATATAATGTTATTTGCGAACAATCCAATGTATTGAAAAAGAAAACTCTGGTCTTGGAGAAAAGTTTTTCTGCCTCAAAAAAGAAAGTTTCAAACGTCCACATTTTGTCTCTGTCCTTCTCCATCATATAAGCACATATTTCTCTCACGGTCACCTTCAAATCGCTGACAAAAAAAAAAATTGTTTACAAATTTTATTGTAAGAGTTCAAATTGATTTCTTAAACATCAAATATCAACAAGAGTCAAATTCAGCGCCTCGAAGCTCTGAATATCAAACCTCATTATAGAGTTCAAATTGGGCATCTTAAACATCAAATTCCAAACACCATGTGCCCAAAAGGTTCATGCGCTAAACGTTAAACACCAAAGTTCAAGCACCAACCTCTGTCACACTGAGTGCACACAGGCGCAAAACATCCGAAGTCACACCGGTTAACATCAGGCGCAAATATGCGTTAAACATTAAACTTCATCACGATCCGGATTACCTATGGGCGCAAACATGCCTTAAGCATCTAGCAGACTGCTCGAATGGTTGGCCAATCACAGAGCTGTTTCCCAGGGTCTGCTCTAAGCCTCATGCTATCTGGCTTGTCATTGGACATTTGAGACAGTGACCTTTGGTGAATCACGCGGGACTTGACGCTGTTTATTGTAACATTATCCCAGATCGAGATACCGAGGAACTAATTTACATATGATTTGAATCAGAGTGACAGTAAGTTATTACTACGTGTTAACCCTTAATAGGAGCTCAGGTTATATACGGTAAAATGGGAATAATATGGACCCAATACGGTCAAGGTCAATTTTATCAAACATCTCAAATCATTATAATTAATGAGTAGGTTCTAAGTACATTTTAGACATAGAAATAATTTATTTGAATGAAAGAATTTCTTTTTTGACGGACTTTGCCATTGGTGTAACCGTATGATTTATAGTAGCCACTGCAGAGGTGTATAGCTGTGGTCAAACAACGCGGCGCACATCGCTCTGATAAATCAAGTATTCAAATCCTGTTTACTCTTACGTATCTATCTACATTTCAGTAAATAGAGGGCATCCGTGTGTTTTGCAAAAAAGTTTAACATAAGCAATAAAAGCAAGATTTGTTTTTCCATCTTTTAAAATACATACTGTGTTAAAATACAGGTGATTGGCAGCTCCGAGCTCCAAATGATCTGGCCGTCCCCCGTCTTCTGCTCTCCTGATATTATTCCCGAATCCTTCTGTGTGATCATCTGAAACCTGCATGTCAACAACAACAACAATAACTGGCCTAAACCGGAACCATATGCAATAACTACATAATGTACAATGCCTTGTATCACAGCTTCTTATACAAAATAGGAAATTTGTTTTGCATTAAAAAAAATCCACAATTTCAACCAATTTAAATCGACACAATGGAATATGCAAAAAAAAAAATTAAATGCAGAGAAATAAATTGTGTGCCTATTTAAACTGGGGTTTTGTCGAATCATTGCATGCAAAATGAAGCTTTAATATTTGGGGAAGTTTTTAAAAATCTACCTACTAAACAGTTGACCAGACTTGCTCAAGAATTGAGGAACGAAGATAGTCACTGGGTTCCGGTGAGGGGATTCATTTTATGTCTTAAACGGTTGACTGCAATTATCTGCTCATGTTCACTGTTGATTGGTTGATTGCTTGGTGTTTAACGCCGTGCCCAAGGGTATTTCACTTATATGACGACAGTGAATCCAATAGTAATTGCCACACTAACACAACCATAAAATGAGAAGTGTTTTGCTCGATTGCAAAATTAATGTAAGTAAAAAGTGGAAATCCACATACATTGTGGTTTTGTTCCGTCGGCCGCCGTACGGTCTGAACGGAACACTGCCTGTTGCAGCGTGATAGAGGGTCGCCCCAATACTCCACACATCCACCGCCAAAGTAAAGTGCTTCTCTGCCGATCGATCGATAAAAGCCTTCTCGAAGATGTCTGGGTGCTGGAAATCGAAAGTATCACATAAACAGAGATCGAAGTAATGTGTTCTTCAACACTAGAAGCTCTACAATGTTATCGTCCACTTAGTGCTAGAGTAAAATTTTATTGAAAGTAGAAGAAGATAAGCTCCACGATAGTTAACTGCCAATATATGTAGATCAGACAAAATTATATAGCACTTGGTGTCGATTGGCCGACCAATCAAAGCACTTGGTGTCGATTGGCCGACCAATCAACGAGTAGCTTCCTAACCAGTGGTCGTGCTTAACCTGCTTTTCATTGGACAACTAAAACTGTGGCATCACATTGCCGCAGTGCAGATCTGAGATAGTCGTATAGTATAAACTGCGTTTAATGAAGTTAAGAATTATCGGATTACCCTGTTGAACACTCACGAGGCGACGAGATTAAAATATAAACAATCTGTTCCTATTACATATACTTACCAAATATTCTTCGGTCCCATACATAGACACAAACTCTTCTTCTTCAATGTCCAATTTTTTGGCTGATCCAAAATCAGACAACTTGTACACAGATCTGAAATAAAAATACTCACATCAAAAACTGTAATGAAGATATGCGTAATGTTTGTTTATTTATTTGATTGGGGTATAACGTCATACTCAAGAGTATTTCACTTATATTACGACGGACTGTCCATTTCACACTGTTACTTTCCTAATTACGGTGGAAATCCAAGAGGAATCATCGTAAAACCACCCCAGCGATTTCAGAAGCTACATCGTATGACCCACGCAGTCGACAAACGGACTCGACCCCGTAAATGGTACATCGAAGTAGGATTAGTTAGCACACACGCGAACCACTAGGCCACGGCCGCGGGCTATAGGCTTTTTATTATCTAGTAGAACGACTGGCAAGTGTATAATACGTACTTGCTGGCTATCGCTTGTTGAACGAAATGGGCGAAGGGAAACCCATTAAGACGCAATACAACGAAACCACAAACAGATCGCCTTTGATATCACCCCTTTGCTCAAAGAGCATCAGGGCAACATGAAGCTCCCTCCAACCACCTGCCAATTCTGATGGCAACAGAATACATTCATAAATCGTCTAAACCTCGCGAGATTGTCGTTACTGTAGTATCATCGCTACGCTCCGCTCTGAAAGATGTATGCTTTTATGTTGTTGTTGAAATTGTGCAGGATTTCGCTGACAATTATACCACGTGACTAACAGTCGGCATGATTTTAAAAAAAAAATGACTTTCATTGAAAATTGCATAGAAATTTGATTTTGAACAATATATGCACAGGTGACGGAGCTAGTTTATTATACACGCGTCAATAGTTTTTAAATTTAAATCATGTGACTCTGTCTTGATTACTGTTTGGATGTATTGCTGCGATTTTCCGTTGCATATTTGCCGCACACGAGGAGCTTAGTCGGCGACGAGTTGCAAGATATCAAACATGTTTGATCCCACGCGACTTGTCGCCGACAGGTGTCTAGTCGCCTCGCAAGTCTGCCGCACATGAAGCGATTTCCTTGCGATTTTTATTCTCCGACGGAGAATCGCTAGTGTGCGGCGTGCTTAAGTAATCATTGTAAAACAGTTTTATTGTGGTCGTTTTTCCGGAAAAATTGGACTGGGAAGAGAATCGACAGACAGGTATCACCAAGTGATTCCAAATAAATTCAACAAACAAAAAATTATTCAATCTAAAGGCTATACCTGGTAGATAAACAGCAAACAGATTTGTATTACCATATAACTCAATTAAATCGTCTTCTTTTAGTAATGAAAAAGAAGTCCCTTGACAACAGCATCAGCTGTATAACTACACTCAGCTTAGAACTTAATTAAATGGCCATCAGTAAAGTCTCAACTCAAGAGAGAATGATTTTGTTTCTATTAGAGAATGGGACACAGTGTCTCGGCTTAATTTGTAACTTCCCAGAAAGCTAAAACGAGATTAATTTTATACAATAACTCGGATACAATCATATTCAAATCAAATCTTAATTTATTAGATCACCAGTACCATATGATCGCTGAGATAATCGTAAAAGGCGCTCAATGAGGTCATGGCTGAGGGGTTCACGAAAGGTCATGCACTTTCTCAATTGTCCAATGAAAAGCCATGCAGATATCATGAAATTGTGGTAAATAAAAGTGTATGACTTTGCTTGCCATTCTGGTCCCGCGAGACCTGATTCGCTCAGGATCGAGAAGTAGCGCTAGCCTAATCACCTCAAAACTTTGAGAAAAAGAGTGCGAAAAAAAATTCAACTTGATCAGGAGAGTATATATTACAACAATCATGAGTTTGGTCTATTAATATAGATAATCTCTCGACGTTGACTCTTGAGATTTCTTATTTAATAGATTCGACTGATGTTTGCCCCAATACACCCCTTGCAGAAAAATCATATAGGATCCTATAGGATTTTGGACATCCTATAGGATCTTATAGGATGATTATAAAATCTTATGGAAAACCACAGAAAAATCCTATAGGATCCTGACAAAATCATTTAGGATTTTTCTATGTAATCCTATGGGATCTTATAGGATTTTTCTATGTAATCCTATGGGATCTTACAGTATTTTTCTATGTAATCCTATGGGATCTTACAGGATTTTTTTGTAAGTGACAGGCTGTGATTATATACTGTACAAATGGAAGTTAATACAAGTGATTTTATTTTCACGAATTTTACACACTCAGAGTTTTTTCAACAGGGAAATTGTAGTGAATGTCGTTTAAATTATAATGGCTGCTTTATATACAGTGCTGGAAAGAGAGTGCCATAACGAAATGTCTAACACGTGGCCTATTGGACAAAGCGTTCCGTGACAGCTGTTAAGGTGAAGAAAACAAAAAATACAGTAATAATCACTCTATACAGGCATCCTATCAAGTTGTGAACAAAACTCCATAGACTAACAGGGAAATTGTAGTGAATGTGGTTTAAATTATAATGACTGCTTTATATACAGTGCTGGAAAGAGTGTGCCATAACCGAGCCGAGTAAAAATGTTGATATAATTGAGAATGGTTTGAGAACGTTACAACAGAAGAAAAACAAACAAACAAAAAAACTCAAGAAAAAACGGGAAGAAAAAAACCCCTATGTTTGTTCGAATTTCCGTGGAGGCAAGCAAGAGTTTCTTATCTACAACAAATGTAATTTAATACTGTAACTAAGCGGGGATTCCCCTCCTTTGTGTTTAACCCAGGAAGTAGGCCTATTTTGGGTTCATTCTTCAAGCATGGGTAACAATAATTAACGTGTACAGTTTTGGTTACATTCATAGGTTGTATGTATAGTATGTTATAATCAGTTCTCTTGTGTTTTGGGAGTGATATATATATATTTTGAATTAATGAAGTGAGAAAAATTTGCTTTCCTCCACCGGGATTCGAACCCGGGACCTTTGGGTGATATATATATATATATAAACTCCTGCATCATGCCCAGCTTAATACATCCGGTAGATGTTGCAAAGTGGGAAACTTCGTAAATATATATAGTTCAGTTGTTCAGATTTACACAGTGTGTTTATTGTTTATATATATATCTGGATGAATGACAAAATAAAGTCTCTTATTTTGATAGACCGTATCGTTTGGAATAACATATTATTTAGCGTTTTCTAGTGTTTGACTTACTTTCCGTTTGGTCCAATGTTCCGTAGAATATTTCCAGGTTTAATGTCTCGATGGACGAACCCGTTAACTCTCAGGTGTTTTAATCCGCATACTGTAATACAGAAAGTTTATACAATCAATTAATCTAATTTCTTAACCACTAAACCATCAGAAGTTTGTTTGTTTGATTGGGGTTTAACGTTGTACTCATGGGTATTTCACTTATATGACGACGTACCAGCCCAATGGGTGAAAGAAACCATCCTCGACACCAAAGACAAGACGGGACAAATACAGAACAATAACAGGACGCAATACAGACATCACAAACAGATCAGATCGGCAACATGAAGTTCCCTCCTACCACCCGCCCCTCAGAAGTTATTATGAACAAATTAACAACTACAATTCATCATAATGTGTACTAACTCTATAGACAACAATCAGAATAAAAATCTCCCATGTTTTCAGCGTTCAATGTTTTCTTATAATCGTAATAAGTAAACAAAAAACAGTACAATAATTTGTTCGTTTGTTTGATTGGGTTTAACTTCGTACTCAAGGGTATTTCGCTCACATGTCGACGGATTGTCACTCTGCCTTACTTAAATATTATGGAAAACCGGGAGAAAACCTCATAAAAACTACCACTGCATATACCGGAGATCGACAGAGACTCGAGCCTAATAGCTGTACATCGAATGTGGATCGATATGCAGACACGGTTACCCAGCAACCACGGACGAGGGCCTCCAGTCCTCATATAGAAGGTCCCCTTTGGCCCATCAAACCTGACTGTTGTGTTAAACGTCACGCTCGTTCTTTTGAATGTTTACATTGTTTTTGATCAGTAGAGCTAATTCGCTTTATTTTCGTACAGGGCGTTTCTAACCTTAATTAAACCTAGTAACGTTACTTGAGCAGCGGTCTGTACAATCTGATAACGCGAGATTTCACATTTACAACGAGAACGGCAATACAGATATCAGAAACAACGTGAGGACATTTTGAAAGCGAACAACATTTACTGGGGATTTCGTTTTCATCATACATCATACATAAATTATTTAATATACTCTCATCGAAATAATGTTTTTTTCCTGGTTATTCCTTCGATATAGAACCAATACAACAAAACGGTTCTTTGGTATTGCAAAAAAGGAAGATATTCTTGCCAAAGTTGGTGTAAAACGGAGTCCAGAGCCATAAGCCGAAGAACCTGTAATGGTTCGATAAGAGCAAAGCGTACCGACAAAGTCAAACTCCTGAAATACACGTAACTTTGACAGCTTTGTCCAAGGGAACAATGAAGGTCGCTTTAACTTACAGGCTTATTCATACATGAATCCCCAAATCAGGCGGAAACCTTTCCGTCACAGGGCGTCAGAGATGTATTGTCGTTTTTGTCGCACATGGAAGGTCTCCCGTGATCAGACTGCTTCCTGTGAAAGCTAAAACTGTATATATCCAACATAAGAAGTTACACAGATGCTCAATTTAAAAAACAATTATGTATATGATGCGTTATTCAAATTTGAAATCAGACACAGACTCTTATCACTAGGTAGAGCTCGATTAACTTTGACTGGAAGTGGTTTGGTAAAAAAATATCTGAATAAAAGGCGAGACATATTTGATTATTAAAACAAACAATGAGATTCTAATATTTTTTTTTATAGCAAAATGGCGAGTGATTTACCTATATGTGATAAGAAGAGTAGAAATTCCTCCTCAGTGAGTCCAAAGGCATATTGCGGTTCAGCGAGTACGGTCAGTAAGGTACCTCCCGTACACAGCTCCATCACCAATACCTGATGTCCACTGGTCACCTATGAAAATAGATCGATAAGCTGGATCATCGATTGATTGATTGACTGGTAGATTGATTGATTGTCAGGTTTGCTTGCTGGCTGACTGATTACTGACTGGTTGACGCGTGGAGGGTTTCACGAAGTCTCATCTCGGTTGTTCCTCAACTATGGTCAAGACAAAGTCGCCACACAAGTGAAATACCCTTAAGTAGGATATTTAACATCAAACTAAACACAAATCAATAAATTCTGTAGTTTCGTTCCTTTTATGTTAAATTTAGAAATCTAGAAAAGCAAAGAAGTTAGCCAGATACAAAATGTTTTTTCATACTCATTTCATTATTCTAACACCATAAATTGTTGGTTAATACCAACCAGAGTCTCCATTGGTTATATAGGTTAACACAATTTAATAAAAAGCTACAAGTACCTCTGTTTCTAGACTAAGGAAAGTGACGACGTTTGGATGTGTAAGAGATTTGAGAGCCTCCACTTCCCGGCGGAGAGCCTCGTTCAAGTGAGCAGGGAGAGATACATTGAATATCTTCAGCGCCCGTTCCTGACCACTTTTCTGAAAACAGAACACAATTTTCGATACACCTGGGAGTATGTTGGCATGTGCATGAAGTTGAACAAATTGGCTGAATGTACAGATGTAATAGAAATCTAACAGTGGGTAGGCGGGCGGGCGGCTGCGTCTTAGGGGGGACTGTCTGCGTGTGTGCGTGTTAAGGTGTGTGCGGTGGGGGAGTTTCAATCTATCTGCAACTTTTAGGAAGTTGGACTTCCCGTCTAGAGCCCATCGAGTCCAGATTTCCATCGTGACACTAAATTCGGCGATCTCAGTCAACGTCCAAAATATAGTCCCGAATACCCAGTCAAGTGACAATGTAGTCAGTGTTTCGATCAATGATGTTGTTTCCAATCTTCTGACGAAGTTATGTCCGAGTCAAATAAGTGAATAGCAAAACACATTTCATCGAAGTATAGATTCCGGCAAGTTAATGACATTTAACGTGCAAACTTTACGCAATTTAAACACAATGGGATCCCTACAGACATTTTACAGACCAATAATGAATGACTTCACAGTTCAAACATTTGAATTTTTCTACAAAGGGTGAGACATTGAAGGAGACTGCAGCGTCTGAAAAGACCACAAGCTATGGTAGAGATTGGGTAATGGGTTGATTTTTGAGAATCCCTTACACTCTTAGAAATAATGGTTCTTTGATGGTTCTTTCGAAAAGGTAAGGATATAAATGCCTTTAGAAATACTTGAAACAGCAATTGCTGTGAGGGTTCTATATAGAACCATATAAAGGGTTCCATCAGAGCCATGACTGAAGAACCTTCAAGGGTGTCATTAGAGCCATATTTGGCTATGAAGTGTACCATTGTAAGATGTTAACTGCATTTAATATTGCGATGTAAGACTTAATCTCGTGTTTCCACAGGTCCTTTCTTCAAAATTGTGTATAAAACTCTGGCTAGTTCTAATGTGATCATACATTACAAGGTTAAAGGGTGGGGGCGTAAACAGAACACAGTTATTGAAGACTATATACCAGTTCGCCACAAAATAAAAAGTCTAGAAAAGCTATGAAAACATATATTTATTTCTCCATCAGTTCAGTGGATGATTTAAAGGCTAAATGACTGAAGACATCAGTGTTGTTAGCCACGAGTTTACTCACAGACGGAGAGAAGCTCCTTAGTTGGCGGCAATGAAAAGTAACCGAAAAGACAAACTTTACCTTATGAACTCCCTTGTAGACAGAGCAACTCGCCCCCTTCCCGAGCAGATCCGACAACCGATATATATGGCTGGACGTGGCTCGTAACATGGCTGTATCTTCACCTTTTGTTAATTTTTATCTGCAATAAAAAATAACAATAAATACTTCCATTTTTCTCGTTGAGTATACATTCTATGAAAAAGAGGTTCTGCGTAAAACAAGGTCTTCCACAATTAGGCAGACCTGCCTATACCCTAGAAGAAATTTATGTGTAAAAAAAATTGTTGTTTCGGAGTATTTTCTTACTACTTTGTGTATTTTTGTGTTAGAACATAGCACAGAATATTAATTTCTTTTTGTATTTTCATAGCCTATTGGTGTATTTCACATAAATCATGTATACAAAATACTCCAGAATACACCGGGTAGGCAGGTCTGATTAGGTATTCTGCATTAATCTTCTACATGATCATTATTACATCAGGTAAACTTATTTTCTCAAGAAACAATAGTAACTCTCCCAACTTTCAAGGTAAAGTTAAATGTTAGAAGTTATTCAAAATCTCCCATAAAATTCAAATATTGGCGCGGCAACCGGGACGAACCTTCTCAGTTTAAATTTAAGGCATTACACACTGTGGTACGATCACTGATTAGCGGCTATTTGTTTTTATCCGCTGACAAAACCCGATGCTTTTCTCGAGAAGGACTGGAACAGGGTCACTACGAAGGAAATCAATTAGGTCATTTCATTTGGGGGTTTTCAGAGTGCGGTTGTTTATGTCGTATCTAAGGTCGCGTCCATTTGATTGGCTCTTTGAAAAACAGCATTGTCGGGAACCGTTCAAAATCTGTATGAATATTTAGACTAGAAATATATGTATAGAAGAATACATGACATTTATTTTGGCGACACATTCTCTTGTATAGTTTGCTCCTGCATGCAAGAAGTGCTCCGTGAAAATTGCTCTGACAACAATTCATTTTAGCAAATGTCGCCGGAGCAATTGTCGTCCGAGTCTCTGCCGCGGAGTCAATTGTCGCCGGAACAATTGTCGTCAGAGTAACTGTCGCGGAATCAATTGTCGCCGGAACAATTGTCGTCAGAGAAACTGTCGTGGAGTCAATTGTTGCCGGAGCAATTGTCGTCCTAGCACTTTTCGTTTGAGTTACTGTAGCAGAGTCAATTGTTGCCGGAATAATTATCGCTAAACCAATTTTCTAGGAGCAAATGTCGCCAGAGCAACTGCCATTGTTCTGGACTAATTGTCGTTTAAGCAATTGATGAGTTACCTTATCAGGGATTCATAGAAACTATTTTGTTGAGTACTTTGTGCGACAAATTGAATTTGTTATTTTCCAAAATTGAACAAAATTAAAATGTTGTATTGAATTAGAGGGGCCGATATTCGGACACTCAAAACAACTTTTATCAATCCATATAGATTATCTCCGTAAAGGTTTGATCATTACAGGATTTCTCTGGTGTCTTAAAAGCATAGCCACATTTAAATATCTGTAATTTCAGACGTTTTGTTTTAATTTATGAATAAATTTTGATACTGAGTAAAATTTACTGTATATAATCCAGTCCGTTTTCCTTGCCACGTTGCTAGAAAGACCGTACGTCATTGGTAAAGGCGCATTCTCACGGTACGATTTGTAGTAACGATTTCAGTGGATTCCCCTTATATGCGGAGTGTTGATTAGCCCCCTGTCTCCTTGACCAATAAAAATGCCACAAAAAAGGGAAATCCCCTGAAATCGTTATTACATAAATAACACTATATGATAAGCTCACATCGTAAAGAAAAACGAATTATACCGTTAATTCACAAATGTACTCCTCAGTGTAATTGATTACATTTAAAACTTGATTTAAAAGTTTGAAGTCTTTCGTCAATTCGACAAAGAGAGACTGAAGGAAGCACATGCATGAAGTATGGAAATAAGGACACCCTCTATCACAGGCCATTAGTTGAGAGTCCAGAGTTCGCTTATAATATATAGTCCCAGGAAGCTCGGAGAGTGAGGAAGGCTGTACCATAATTTAACAAATAATCCACTCACCGAATAGTCAACCCACCAGGGCGCACCGCACGTTAGATTTTGGAAATTTTACACACCAACAACGGCTTCTAGAATATTTCGTGCCACTGTTATAAAATATTTCGTGCCACGTTTCATAGGTCTCCGTCAATTATTTACAGTCAGTAATGTTATCGGTTTTTAAGGTTTAGCTGTACCGCCTGTCAGTCAATTCCGATAAACTGAAAATGAAACACATTATATGCAGCTTAAAATTTACTTGAGGCTGGCGATGACGACTATAAATAGATTCTTGTAATTAAGGTTTGCAGCTAGAGCCACTGTGCTCAAAATAGTCACAAAATTTTTTGGGGGATTTAAAGTGAAATACTTCAATTTTATTGTAGTCTCGTTTCGCCTAACCTTAAGGTGTAGTTCCAGTGTTGAATTAAGTAAATTTGGGCATCAAAAAAATACATACTGTTTTAATGTTCAGTCTGATTTTTTAACAATATTTCTCGCAAGATAGGCCTATATTTTGTGTTTTTATGTGATTGACAATAAGTCCACTAAATTGTTAAAAGAATAATTTTGAGTTACAGAGGCTTTTGTACTAAATAGACTAAGTATAGTATTTTCATTCCAGGAAACAAACCACCAAAGATACACTGTATTTTATAAGTTTTAAAATCATCCTTGGATCTTCAGCAAGATAAGACATTTGTAGTCCTAAGCATCCAAACTTTTCATAAACATACATATATTATGTTCTAACCTATATTCTTCGTCATACTGGCTTTAGAAAAACCATTGTTCTCAAAATGAGCCCAGAGTCGAGTTAGCTCATAACTTATAGATTTTCCTTTAAAGTGCGCCCTCTCCTGGCCATCTGCGGCAAACACCTTTGACTTTATCCGCGGCTGTGCATGACATAATGATTTGTATATATAAACAGCCGTAAAAGTAATGGAGGTACAATCATTACGTACATCATTATATTTATATATTTATTAATTCAGTATATTTTTTGTAAATGTATGCATACCGATATCATACCGTAAACAGTTCTTAAAACCTGTAGCTCAGTTGATCAAGAGTTGGCCCTCGAAACACTGGCCCAGATGTCGGGAGGCCTATGGGGTTTTCAGACCAGGAACCATATGTTAGATTACATCAACAGGCGTAAACCTTATGGCTTCTTCACATTTATATATTTTAAGAAATTTCGCTTAATATTCAGTCATTCGCCGGATAGTTTAGGTAATGCATTTCTCATGTTTTTTAGATACGTTGACCTACTTATCCATTTAATTGAGTAGTGTGTTACAAGCTATATAGTGTATACAGACAACCAGCTCAGTATACACATGTCATGTGATAATACGCCTACATGCTGCATGATTTACTAAATATCATGAAAATAATATACTAAACTTACCACTGATGTTAAAACACTGCATAGGAAATTACAATAAAGCCTTCATTATAGGCCTATATATATACCTGATAAAGAGACATGCCTATATTCACGCACCGATAGCCTATATAAACGTGTTTGAACGTCTCAGTTTTTGCTCTGAGGTCGCTTCCGTGCATAGAGATATATTATAGGCCTACCTTTATCACAATACACCACCGACTTATCAATGGACAATATGGCGCAATAGAGGGTTAACATTACATATATAACCCTCAGTCTGGTATCGTTTTTTTTGTGGGTTTTTTTGCCTGTAACGACGAATAATATCTCGCTCTTTTCTTGTTTCGGTGATCCGGGTTTTATGTAGTATAGGTTATATTAATTACCCTTGGTTTTCGCTGATAAGTTAATAGTTTAGCAAGAGAAGTGTTACTCCGAAGAACGAAATACTTATTTTGCCTTCAATGTTTCGGCGATTTATTTTGCTATCATCAGAAAAGTGATGATGGCAAAATAAATCGCCGAAATATTGAAGTCAAAGTGAGTCTTTCGTTCTTCGGAGTTACACTACTCTTGTATACTAGGTTATATTACGTTAATTTTACTCAAATAATCTTGTCTACAAATAAACTACAAGCTTATTTCACAAAGCACCCATTTGATACGATTGGTTTTATTCTTTTGAACTCATTCAAAAATATAGATCAAATCATTTTCCCAGTCATAAAGACTTTGATTTATTAGGCCCAACCCCTTCCGGGCGAAGATATAAACACGAGCGTCACTGATTGTGGTCAAATGAAATGCTGTATAGTGGAACTATTATTTCTATGCAATTCATGTTCACAAAACCCATGCGAGTTCCGCGAAATTCATTTGAGTCCGTGATTTATGATAGGACTTAAATTCTAGTGTCAGGTTTAGGGTTATGGTTAGGATTAGTTTAAGTTTAGTTTGATTGGTGTTTTAAGCCGTGCTTAAGGGTAGTTCACTTCTAGGACGGTGGTGTATTCCAACAACCATTGACAGTATCACAGTCAACCATAAAATGTGATGTGTTTTGATGCTGTTGGAAAGTTTATTTTCCTCCAGTGCTTAGTAAAGACAGCATTGCTACTCTTCAAATATACTGCCCTTAGCCCGAGGGCAGGGTTAGTTTAGGGTTAGGTTTAGTGTAAGGTTTAGGTTTTACATGGCTGATATGCCCATTTTCAATGTATAAGATTTGACTGACAGGCGATTAGGTTTAGATAGTTTATCACGAATAGGCGGGCGCAAGTCTGTTCGTCATGTCTTAATATTGCCTCTTGTGTTTTTCCTATGTCGTCATGAACTGTTTGTTGTACATAGGATGTGAATGTCATGGCGGACACGCCTATAGATTCATTGGTCTTGTAATAAGCCAAATCAAGCTTACATATACACGCAATGGCAAGGCATTCTATGTAAGCGTGTCCGTTTATTGATTTCTAAATTGATATTATACTGTACAATACAATCATTGGTGTTTAACGCCGTTGACTACATAACACCATATAAAACTATGGTAGTATGCATGTAGGCCTAATCAACACACCGATAGTCAATCTACATGCCTGTGTACACTTAAATACACGGTTAGAATGTCTTCAAGTGACAAAGGAATTACGAAATACGCGATTAGAATGTCTTCAAGTGACAAAGGAATTACGAAATACGCGATTAGAATGTCTTCCAAAGCGCAAGTTCTAAAGTTTTCCTTCCACGAACGATAGGATGTGCACATATCCGAACATAGGCCTACTATATAAATCGCAAGACTGCATTGACGCAATATTCTTTTCTGACGGTTTTCATTTTATTATTGCAAAGGGAGATAACTTAAACGTGTCAACTCGGGCGTGAAACTAAAATTAATCTACATTCAAACGTCAGGAAAGAAAGTAGGAGTTTTATTACTAGTATTGTGACTCTTGTATATAAAAAAAAAACCCGGAGAAAAATCATATATATGTTTTGAGAGGCCGACGATAGCGGCGGATCAATATCCAACGTTCACCATCGTTGAGATAGGCGGGATGTAGGTCTAAGACGGAGGACGGGAGACCCCGCTCTCTTCGTTCTCCCCATCAGCACAGGCCTGATAGTGGTGTGGGGCTAAAACAAGCTCACAGAGCGACACGTATACTTAAACACAATCACAACAAGTGAAGTGTCCCTAAAGTTAAATATGTTACTCACAGACGTCTATGGAAGCGTGTCTACATGGATGCTTCCTCTGTTCGCCGAGTTAAATTATAACCAAATGTCATGATATCCGTTCAACATCGAGCCAACACACATCTTGAATGTTTGCCTATTTCATCCTAACATATGAAAAAGTAAAACATTTAACATCTCGATCTAGCTATTTCTAAATGCGTATTTCAGATGTTATTTGTATATCTGCAAGCTATTCAAAAGCTGTATTCACATGCGAATGACGTTTAAATCATCGCCATTGTGATTACAGGGATTTCCTCTGTGGTTATATTTAGAAATGAAAGAAGGAGACTCGTAAATTCGGCGCGTATTACTCGCTACATACAACACACGCGAGGTGGCGCCACTAGTAAGCGGTCCAACTCGAGCTGACGTTTATATTTATACAGGGTCCGACGAATTGATATTTGGGTATCTTTGGCTATATTTGCGTCTCTTTGGGTAATAGCAGAAGTCTAGTTTATAGACTTCTGGTAATAGCAAATAATATATCTGGAATCTAAAGCAGTACAACATGTAATTGGGTACATTTCGCTAATATTTCGGGATTTTCGTCTATATTTGGGTAATATAATATAATATATCTAGAATCAAAAACAGAAATTATGTGGCAGTAAAATACTATTTGCAATGAAAAAACGTTTACATAAAGCATTAGGACATGTATTTGGGTACATTTCGCTATAATATGTCGATATTTTAGTCTATATTTGAGTATCTTTGGGTAATATAATATATCCATAAAATATATATTTGCATATAAAACCGGTTACATAAAACAGTAGGACATGTATTTGGGTACATTTA
>JAQQZZ010083899.1:2352-16666 GCA_030265115.1 Mopalia vespertina
GTAAACAGAAGTTGTCATCCATACAAGTCTGATGTTCTAAACATCACACACACAGTAAACAGAAGTTGTCATCCATATAAGTCTGATGTTCTAAACATCACACACACAGTAAACATAAGTTGTCATCTATATAAGTCTGATGTTCTAAACATTACAGATGAACCGTTATGACTACACTAAGTAATAAACGTCAAATGTTTTTAGAACCTTTTTAGAAATAAAAAATGAATATTGTATTTATCAAAATTGAATCAATCCAGATTTGCCCTTTGATGTCAGGAAAACCCTTTGTATTTTAAATACATGTAAAAGCTCCCATTGAAATTAAATTTTGATAAAATATTCCATATTTGTAGTTGTAACAGGAAATTTGTCATTTTTTGTAGGTTAAATTAAGTGTTTATTGAATTTGAGAGGTCTATAATTATCTGCCCCCATAAAACAACTTCTATGAATCCTTGTACTGCACCATACGGTCATCTGGGTCGCTTCATTGGTGTTTAAAGCCAAGCGTATTGTTTGAAGTGTTCCAACTGAGGGGTGTTCCAACTGAAGTGTGTTCCAACTGAAGGGTGTTCCAACTGAAGGGTGTTCCAACTGAAGGGTGTTTCTCTTACATGTAATTGATGATGCTACATTACCCGTAATTTGATGGAAAAAAAAAACGGGAAAGAACCGTATATCTACAGGTCATACTTCCATGCTGTCCACAAAAATATTTGCCTAATACATGTACCTGGAGTGCAGCTCCTAACATATTTGGGAGATAGGATTGTTGGTTTGTTTGATTGGGGTTTAACGTCGTGTTCAAGAGTATTTCCCTGACGACCGACTGTCCACTTCACACTGTTCCGTGCCTACTTTCGGTGAAAACTCAGGAGGAAACCTCATAAAAACCACCCCCGCTATTGCTGGAGCCTCATCATGTGACTCGCTCATATACCTGCTGGCCAATGGACAGACTCGATTCTGTGATGTACATTGGAGTAGGATTAGTAAGTACACACATTAACCACTAAGCCATGGCTGTAGGCCCTAGGGAGAATGAATGGGGATTCTTAATTACTTTGTACAACAGACTGAGAGACACAATGTCTGTTAAAAACTATTTAGAATTGAAGTACTTTTCAAATGGAGTTTTGACAATTGTATTAACATCTAATTACTTGCAAGCCATTCTTTATTTTGCCTCTTCTTCAACAAATTCCCCTAAGGGGAATTCTAAATTACTTTGTACAACAGTACACAGTGTTTTGACAATTATATTAACATCTAATTACTTGCAAGCGATTCTTATTTTTGCCTCTTCTTCAACAAATTTTCTACTGTAACTTGTAGATATATAACTGACTGGAATTCCAAACTGAAAACAACAAAAACAATTCAACATTGCATTCAATTTTGTTTTTGCCCAGAAAAAAACCCAACTGGTCATAGTAGTTGTAAATCCTTAGCCTTCGAGTAGTTCTTGGGAATTTTTACTGTACTTTACTACATGAAATTAACCAGTGGTTGTCAGAGGTCTCTATTTTCTCCACCACATAGCTTTTCCATAATTCCACTCCAAGCTTTATATGATAAGTGGAAGTTTAAACATACTTTCACCAATGTATAAAATACAGGAGGAAACTTGCATTAGAATTTAACAAACTATAAAACTTTCCATAGTATCTCTTGAAAGGCAGAACAACTACACTTCACAGAGATACTAATTAATCAAAACTGATGTTTATACCTATATAGAGCTCTCAATACTACCAAATGGATTCTAGCAATTTTTTTTTACAAAATTTAACACTAAAAAATATCTAACAATTCCAAACTATTATCTTTCCTATCAGTGTGGACATTTCATGGACCCATCAAATTGGCATATTACAGTTAATATATTCAATTTTATTTATTAGTTTCACCCATAAACTTCCCATAAATATCTCTTGAATTATTACAAAATTTTAACACTTAAAGTTATCAAACAATTCCAAAATCGCTGTCTATCTGGCATCATAAAATTGACAAATTACACCTTGTATATTAAATGAAATGAATACATGTAGTTCACCCATAAACTTCAATATTGCAAGATATTCTATAGCACAAACTTTAATTTAGAGTTTTTAATCCTATGGTTAATGTGATATGGTAAAAGTCTGACCTGTATTGAAAAGACAGCATGGTGTTTCTTTGTATCATAGACTATGACGGTGTTCATAGCCGAGGGATGGAGAGGATTCCAGGATATTCTCCCCTGCAGGTTCTTGTCAATTTGATACGCCACCACTACAACAAACAAAATATCATATCAAAAACACCGAGACTGAGTTCATGTTTGCTGGGTGAAGAGAATTGCCACCACTACAACAAACAAAATATCATATCAAAAACACTGAGACTGAGTTCATGTTTGCTGGGTGAAGAGATTTGTTACCATTAAAACAAGGAAAATATCTAACAAATAATGAAATGAGATGTTCATTCAGCATTATCAGTGAACAAAACAACAAACACTATCATCCAAGTTTCAGTTAATTTGTTTGACTGAAGCTGAACATCATACTCAAGGGTATTTCACTATGACGGATCGTTTACGGCTCACACTTAACTGCGAGGAAAACAGTGGGAAGAACAACTGACAAAATACCATTTAAGCATGGGACATAATACATTCGCTAAACACCAAACCTTCTTATCAGTGATGGTAGGCCAGATTTACAGACAACAATTTTCTAAAAAATGTACTAGAATGATTTAATCAAATGATAGCATTTAAATGTGACAAGAATTCTACTTCATTTGCCATTTACTGTTGTCTTCTCTTTTCATAAATGCAAATAAACCCTATAGTGTACCATTTGATAGAACTATATCATGCATACACTAATGAGGTCAAGAAATGCGGGACAAATGAGAAGGACATGGGAAATTATTTTAAAACTTACTTGAAGTAAATCCTGGTCGGAAACCTTGTGGCACTGTGGATAATGAGCCAGTCACTGTTCCATAACTAAGAACAGAAAACAGATGGCCATTAATATCAGTGTGGCTACTAACATAAGTAATGAAAAACATCCAATGCTTTTGATTTCTTTGTTTGATTGGGTTTAATGTCATACTCAAGGGTGTTTCACTTACATGTGATTAATGGATGAATCGTCCATTTTACACTGTTCCTTGCTTAAATACGGTGGAAAACCCAGAGCAAACCTTAGTAAAAACCTTCCCCACTATACCTGGAGACCTGTGGTGTGACTGACTTATATTCCTGATGGTCGACAGGTGGACTCAAATTAATTTAATCGAATAGGATTAGTTAGTGTGTCCGCTTAGTAAGCTGACAGACTAACCCTTAAGCCATAGCTTCAATATTCTTAAATACTTGTAGCGGATATCTTAACGACCTCTTTCAGAAAACTGGTAAAGGATGTATTCCAAATTGAATGTTAAACTATATTTTCATTCAAATCTGATTGCGATTCCCTGTGAATAATGGAAATATGCATAAGTGTTCAATGAGTGAGACAGGAGAGAGTGTCATTTTGGATAGTTTAAATTTGTTGTCCGTACCCCTTTATAGAAAGGACATATATGTCACTCACTGTTTAACATACCACAGATTAAATCAAAGGTTATTTTGATTTGGGTTTAACAGCATATTGAGTGGTGTTTTACTTATATGACCACAGATTTTCCACATCTCGCTCTGTCTCAGTTAAAAACAGGGGGTAACTGTGACAAAATATTGTATTGCCAGACTGCCATCATGAGGTTGATTGGTTGAAGCACTGGTCAAAGCTCCTCAGATGACACAGGTTCCCTTACAGACAGTTATATTTCACTGTGGTAAATCAACCAGTGTACTCAGATGTAAGTCCAGAACGGTTTTTAAAATAAGGCTTACCATCTTTTTCCTAATTGTCTAAAGCCTTTAATACTGAGCCCAAATCCACTACCTGCTGAAGCCTCAAGCTGCAAGTAAAACGGTGAATCTTAAAAGATATATCCTCCACTTGGTATAGAAATAACTTTTGTAGAAGAAAAAATAAACATTTCTCAAAGAACAAAATTTTTGAACATGGATCGTAATTATAAAACTTTTAACATTGACAACAGGGTATTTCAAATTCCTTGTGTTTGTTGGAAAATGTGAGTAAATAAAATATACACAAAAGACAAAACATTGCATACCTGAAGGTGATTGATTGATGGATTCATTGTTTTACGCCGTGCTTAAGGGCATTGCACCTATAAGCAGCAGTGTATTCCACCAATAATTGACACTAGCACAACCCTAAAATGTCAGGTGTTTTATACCATTGGAAAGTTAATCTTCCTCCAGTGTCAAGTAAAGGCAACATTGCTACTCTCCAAACAAACTAACCCCTAAGGAGAGAGCACACACCTCAAGAAAATATGTGAATAAGCTGGGTTGTAAGGTTATGAGTAGGGCAAACCTCTGATGAAAAACTCCTATCTGATTGTGCACACAAGCCTAACAACAAACTTTACCATTCTATATACATGATTTTGCTTCACAATTCTGCAATAGGCTAACCTCGGTCCATCCTTTGTCGGATGTCAAGCGCCGCCAGGAGGCCATGAATGACCCAGTTCCGTTCCCATTCTGAGCAGTGAGTGTTCCTGCAAGAATCGCCGTGTCTTTAACTGTCAATGGAGCTTCTACCGACTGGAATATTGTCATGTTTCCAATTTCTATATTTGGTGTAGGGCTAGAAAACAAAAATTCATTTATTCAAAGCTTGATTATCCAGCAAAAGATGCTTGAATATCATACTGTATTTTTGCAAAAAGGACAGAAATAGATCAAAAATGTGTCATTTAGTCCTTAACAATAAACAATTCAAAACTACTACGAATGAAAAATAGTGAAACAGTTACAATTTATCTGATACATGTAAGAATATTAAGTTGCAAACAATATTTTTTTTAGTAAACACACACATTTGCATATCAATAGTAAGTCCTTGAATGTGCTGCATGACCTCAGACGTTATAGGATCATCGCGATTCTGGTCTGAAATAACCTGATACACATAGTTCGCATGGTTTCACGGTTTTCATCAGTTCTGGATTCAGAACGACCTGTAGTACTAGAATACTATTGAGTATTCTTAGGCCATATGACATACAAAAATAATGTCCTGTTTGTTTGTGTGTATGGACAGTGTGCATATTGTAGTCTGCAATAAATAGGCCTCTGATGGATGAAATGTATGCCTTTATGCATATTAATACACCTATCATGACAACACAACAACCATTCTAACATACAGATCAAATCATTATCTCTATCATCAGGACTTTGACTCTGATGTAATGACGGTACATGATTGATTGATTGATTGATTGATTGGTGTTTTACGCCTTGCTTAAGGGTATTTCACTTATGACGGTGAGGTATTCCAACATTAATTGACACTAGCACAACCTAGATGTGAAAGGCAATCATAATGTTGGAAAGTTAATTTTCCTCCAGTGCTAAGCAAAGACCGCATTCCCACTCTTCAAACAAACTGTCCTTAGCCAGAGAGGAAGGTCCATGTAAGTTGAGATTAACCCTGTGTGTAGTTATACAAATTGACATTGTTGTCATGGAATTACTTTTCATTACTGAAAGAAGAAGAGTTTTTTAATTGTTTGAGTACAATGTCTTTCGCTGTCTTTCTGAAAACTTATCTTTATAATCCTAAAACTCTTCCCTTTCCAAATATACAGGTTATTTCAATAAACAGCATTTGTGAAAAACAACAAAAAACTGTTACAAGGGTATTATGTTTGTGTGTAGTTAAACAAGTTAATGCTATTGTCAAGGAACTACTTTTTGTTACTAAACAAAAAAGAGTTTTTAAATTGATTGAGTGATGCTATAAGATAGAGAGCCAATTTGTTGTTTATCTCCAGCTATAATACCTTCAGTGTTAATTGTGTGATGATACTCTTTCCAGCAAACTTAAAACAAAAAAACCCAGTACAACAACAACACAAAATGTCTCCGGAATACAATTGAGTGATTAACAAGGCCCATTCACTACCAGATGGAACATAGACACCGATTGCACATGAGATTCACATTAAAGGTGGTATAGCCATAGTTCCCATGTAACAGATTTCAAAGGAAGATAACTCTGTATTAGAGTGACACAAACCTATAATCTGCATCCTCATAGCTTTCAAAAACATCCGTGGCATCAATTCCTACGCTGACTGTGCCCTGAAACAGAACGTATAGGGTTGAATTCAATGCCAATATAGTCACAGCAAGACACCTTCAAACTGTTTCTGATTAAAGAGTTTTAGCATCATGCCTTCTAATTTCATGTAGCACAAAATCTTATTCAGAAAGCATTGTCCTCACCAACATGTTATCCGGGTCAATCTATCGACCCATCCACTGAATTATAGCTATTTGTTCAGTCAGAAGTCGCCAAAGTATGTGAAAACTAAGAAAGCTTTAATAATGATTTTTAAAAAAAAAAAACACATTTACTGAGGAATATTAAAGTTAATCAAGCTGTTGTCTGAAAAATATTTGAGACCAAAAAAAGTGAATTGCTCACAATCAATTTGGAATATTATACTAGCAACAAAAATAGATTGTAACAATTTGTGAGATTTGTTAAATAAAGGTTTGTTTGTTTGATTGGTGCTTAACACTATATTAAAGATCTAATTATCTCATATGATGGTGTGCCAGCCCAATGGGTGGAGGACACCACCAGAAATGACACTGCCACAGATAAAGAAATGATTTCTGCTTCCTGTTGGCGCAGAGTTCTGACTTAGCAGATGACAACTAATTAAAGTAAACAAACCCTTGGATTAGTTCTTTGTTGTAACCTGCGCTCTTCTTGCTCTCTTTGAACACGTTCATATTCAGCGATTATTTCAGCAGGGGACTTAACTCTGGATATCACCTGAAAATTTAACATAAAAATAATACTTTAATTTTTCAGTGATTATACAGAAACGGTCCTGCAAAAAAATCCACACAATTAACAATCAAAGAACACTGTGGCACCAAGCTCATAAAAAGTCATGTGGACTAATGCTGTAAACTCTCTGTGTCACAACCAGCAGAGACAAGACAGTAGGGCAATCATACGATAAATAGTCTTTATGCTGCACTTCAGCTCTGTCTCAGAGCACTGTATCAGCAGGTATTTACTGCAAAACAAATCAAATTGTAATAAAAAAGGTTTTAAAAATATTTAAGGACAGAAAATTGAAAATTGAAAATAAGAACCGTATATTTCTTACCTCGAGTCCGTCAGTTTCCAGGCCTTTCTCTCCATACATGTCATATACTGTCCTCTTGTGTTCATCTGATAACACTGCAAGAAAATATAATTATATTTAACTCATAAACTGGTTAACCGAATGGTGAATGGCATCTGTTTAATTGTCCAGTGTTGCATACAGAGAATGGCTGTTTGGTGTCAAGCACCTGCTAGAAGAGTGTCATGTTGAATATCCATACGAGCCTTTCAAGCTCTAGCCAGTAGGGGGACGAGGGCTTAGCCAGACACCCATCCCATTGGACACCCTGAAGTGAACAATTGCCTCATTTGGACACCCTGTTTTAAGAAACTTTTACTTGCAAGAGATAGGGACACTCAGTTATGTGAAAAGTTAAGCAAAATTACCATTTTGGACACTATACTTTTGATTTCTGGCTAAGCCCCTGTAGGGGGGTGTATAGTGGTCAGCTTTGATGTGAATATGGTTATTTGTTTATATCTTTGATTGGGGTTAAACATTGTATTTAAGGTTATTTCCCTCATATGAAGTAGTGCCAGCTGAAAGTGTGAAAAGAGACCTAGCAATAAATAAAGATAAGACAAGAAAAAAACAGGACAATCACAGGATGCAATACAAAGATATCACAAACAAATCGGCTAAGCTCCAAGAGCAACATGGCAACAGGAAACTCGATCACAATCATTTGCGTGGACAACAAGACATTATAAAAGAGAAAGACTGAGTTAGTTACATGTATTTTGCAATTTTTGTTAGATTTAATTATTTTCTGCCTTATCTCTTCACATTGATTGATACTTTTATATCTTAGGAATTTCTTTTGGGTATCTCACTTAGTTATGACGATGGATTGTCCACTTCTTGGTCTGCCCTACTAAAATATGGTTGAAAAACAGGAGGAAACCTCAAGAAAACAAGCCATACGATTGACAGAAACACTACCTCATATAGGTGGACAAAGAGAACCTGTAAATCAAATGAGGACCATGATTTTCCTCCATAACTTTGAAAGTTATTTCAAGGACTTAAATATATCGTGTTTGGGAGGCACATGCAAGACTTTTCAGTTAGAAAGCATTATTAATTCTCAGAACAAAATAAATATGTTTTGTTAAAGTGATGTGATACTTTCACATGTATCAAAAACATAACAATTATTCAGTTTGGGTTATTTACAGAAAACAGTTACCTTCATGTGCACGTTTAACTTTATTAAACATGACATCTGCATGTTTCTTCTTAACAGGATCCACATGTTTATCAGGGTGAAATAATTTACTTAGCCGGCGAAATGAGAAGTTTACTTCTTCCGTCGTAGCCTGAAAACAAGATTAGAACAAGACTTGCATTGAGGTGACAAGCCTGACATGTCATATGATGACATGTTATAACTACAACATATTTGGTTTCATATCTTCCGATATAATGGTGAACTATTTAATGTCTGACATGTCATATGATGATAGGTTATAACTACAGCATATTTGGTTTCATTTCTTTCGATATAATGGTGAACTATTTAATATTTCCCTTTTTCCTAGCTCAGAGCGCAGATCAGTTGCCCTTTCAGCTGTAGTTTGAGATTTTGTGTTCACCCAATTCCCATGGTCCTTTGTTGATGACACAGATTCTGACCATTGGACTTTACCTTGTACCAGATGTTTGTGAACTGACAAAGAGGAATGGGAAGAGGGTTACAAATAGGCTGAGAGAAATTAGAACGTGGGTGGCTAGAAAAAGTTCTGGATTATATGCAAGTGGAAATTGATAAGTGCAAGTAAAGAGCTATAAAATCAAAGCTTAAGGTTAATCAACTGGCGTTTTTAAGGTTGATTCCATTTGAACAGATCTACTTTCTCAGTAGTATGGATTAAAAGAATCTCAATCCACAAGACGTTTTTATATAAAGCTGTATCGTCAGTAATCGACTCAGTATAGTATATGCTGACGGTACTTGTACCTGGATTTACTTTTTTCAAGAAATTATACTATAACTCATGAAGGACTCGAGGATCAGCAGAGAAACTTTACAGCCTATTCAATGGTGATAATCAACCACTTATAGCCTTCAGATCTGGGACTGACTGAATTACAGTCAGAACATCCCAGTGGCATAACGTACTTAACTAAAACGTCCTATTTTCACAACATTCTCTTGTCAAAACGTCCCCTAATATATATCTGTTGTATACAAGTATATGGACTAAATCTGATAATCTCCCTGATAAACCGCGTAAAACCTTATCTTGTCAGTTCTTGATTTAAAAACAAAACAGCTGAGCGGATTATGCACACACTGTGACACACGGGCTACAAATGTCCAAACTCTCGTCACTGCAACACTGGTCAACCAAAATTCATAACTTAAGCTTTATGTTTTTATTATTTTTTTTGAATATATATATATGAATAATAAATAAATAAAAACAAAACAAATGTTGTATTTGGTATTACAGATATTCGTGGCCATGCAGTTGTCGAGTTCTGACATGTTTTAGTAGGATTAAATGGCCCTATGTGGCGGCCATTCCCTGATTTGCTGGTATGCCACTGTTAGTGGTATCTTATACAGATTGGGTATTCACAGATTGAAGTCACAATCTTTATAATAAAAAATATTATAATACAGTATAAAATGGGTTCATATCATTTATTTATCTATGTATTTTTTTGTATGACGAAAAATTCAAAATCGTGAGCAAATTATTTGGGGAAAGATTATTTGCACTGAAATAAAGTTTCCAGATAAAATATAAGTTTTCAGATAATATATTTTTCTTAGAATATGATTGTTTAGAACTTGAGGCTTTTGAGAACTGATTTCACACTTTAATAATCCTGTGTGGTAAAGACTCCCCGGTGTGTGCATTATTGTTGTGCGAGGATTCAACCCGGATTAACCAACATTGTTTCAACCTGGATTAAAAATAATTGGCGTTAATTAAACAGCTGGACCAACAGAGAAAAATGTGTTTGACAGGAGTTGAATATTGCTTAAAAAATGTAGAAAAATGCAGTGACATATCTACTTCCACTTCTATGGGCCTTACTCATACTTATTACCAACATGGAAGCCGACTTTTACCCATGTGTTGTTTGCAACCAACAATATACAATAACTATATATAATATACTCATTTTTAAATCACTTCCATCTTTAGTGCCTACGTGTACATACAATATATTAGACCAGCAAATAACTACTGTTATCCAACAGGGGTTAGCAGCTAATCAGCATGTCATAGTTCTCAGGGTACGTTCTCAGTCGATATTAGACATACATATGTTAGAAGACGTTTGGACAAGAGGACGTTTTGAAAATGGGACGTTTAAGTAGAGGACGTTATGCCGTTGGGACGTGATACCCTCTGACTGATGATAGTTAGTGAGGTATATGGTGACAGTTTCAATAAAATGTCATTCATCTTTCATAAAAAAAATATTGTTTAATGTTTATTGGAAAAAATAAATCAGACCAATATGAATACAAAAGGTATTAAATTAAATCAGAATTCCACCTTCTTTGTACCAAAAAAGGATTGACAAACAGACAAATGAGCCAATTTAGCTCATAATGACTGAACGATGCAAGTATTAAACTGTGTTACATCATTCAATGCTTTACAATATACAGAACACAAGATTCTCTGCCCTTGAATGTCATTAAGAAAACAACACTTAATCTTATTCCAAGGAAAGTAAAGACACGTCAGTCCACTTATTGCAAAACAAGTACTACTCGCACATGGCTGTCACAAACGAAAAACTTTTCTTACATCCCTGCCGAGATTCAAAAGAGAATAATAATCGTCTGCCAGTTGATCATCGTCGTCAAACATGGGGGCTGCCATTTTGAATTTTAAGGTCACAAGAGGTCAATTGCGGTTACAATTTCTTAATTGAACGCTTAATTCTTTAGTTAGGAATTCCGCTTTTATATAATTTGTTTCGATCAATATTGTTGTCCTATTGGGATGTTTAGTCGTACGATTTAACAGTATGAATTTCATAAATTATGGTTCGGCTATTTCCGTAGAGTGTCAAGGACATTTCCGGAATTTTGTGCGAATGGGCAACAGCGGGAGGCGAAAATGTGTAAACAGTGATTATGATTGACGGTAAGTTAATGCTGATAGCTTTGTCTTCAGCTCAATTTAATTGAACATACCAAAATTTCTTGATTATTGGAGAGTTAGTCAATCATTTTGCAGCTACAAGATTAACTTTTTACTTAAAATGCTCGATTTGGCAGTGTTTGAAATTGGTAGACAGCGCGTGAAGAAATCTCCTCCCATGTAGCGCAAACCACACTACAGTATAAATCAGTCTGTTTCGGGGATACGTTCCACAGCATTAAAGTGTGGTTTTGTGGGATAACATGTACACCAGGATACCTTATATTTATCACACATATAAATATTTTTTATGTGGCTGCCGTGATCATGTTTTTAAATAATTTAATCAGGAAATGAAGTAGATTCAGGTATAGCTGTCACAATTTCTACGTATATATACATGAATAGTCCTGGTATAACTGAGAATTCTGCATACATAGCCTAACAGTAATTCTCAGTTATGACGGCCCTATTTATAATAAAGTCTTACCCGTGGGTCTATTTGCAGCTCCTGTGTCCTTGAAATCAGATATATTTCCAAAATACAACCACAATGCAGTAATCAATAGTGTAACGGTTTCGTTTGCATCATCATGCATTTATGGTTATCCGAACAAATTTTGTCAAGAAATCAGGATAAAAACACACTAGTGTGGCAAAATCTACCAAACAGAAGCCATTTGTCACCCTCGAACGAGTTTACTTTCAAATTGAGGCGATGACAAATGGCTGCTTTTACATGTAAGCTTATACATGTAGTGATTTTACGGATTGCACCAAAACTGAATCTTTTTAATTGGTCCGCCTCCTGACCCCCTTTAATCAATTCGTTGTCTTAAGATCGCCACTCATGATGTTTCAATAAGATATGGATCAATTAAAGAAGATTTAAATCGACTCTTTAGTCAATAAACTACAATTTTTGACATTGTTTTCATTCCAAAGATCAACTGTCATGCATTTTGGTCTGATTTCTCAACCTGTGTCAGAGGTTGGAAATTGATCCGCCAATATCGTCAGCTTCTCAAAACATAAGCTTATAGGATTTTTTTCTGATTTTTTTAAAATTATACTTAACACAATAATTTAACTCCTACTTTTTTTCCTGATGTTTAAATAAAGTTTTATTTGAATTTCCCACCCAAGTTGACATGTTTAACTTATCTCCCTTTGCAGAAATAAAATTGAGACCAGTGTTTTTAATACACCACACATGTAAGCTTCTGTGCAAATTAGATTTGATCAGAAAAGCATATCAGAGGCTTTGTAGATTTTGAGACATTTTGCCACCATCTTCCCCATTGAGGATCACATGATACATTATGGCAAGAAGATGATGTCATTTCCAGCTTCCAATTGATCCTCCCCTTAATCATGTGACTCCACCTCTCCTTCCTTGTGGGAACAAAGTAAAATTTTGACAGATATGCTGCAATGACTGTAATGTCTGGTCAATGTATCTAATGCATACATATATGTTAACTTGATGTGCGGTTACAAACTAGTAGAGACCCAGACTTATGCTGCCAAATCTTGACTGTACTGCAGGAAGACATTTTAGTCATTTTAAATCGATAAAAAGCGATAAAAAATTATTGATTTTGACATGAAAATAGACATGGAGTGGTTTACTGTTACACTGTTTGAATCATGACCGCCTGATGTACCAATAGATAATCACCGTTTAATTTCATATTTTCCAGCAGTCACATCCTCAAAATCCCAGTAAGCTCTTATATACAACCAGTACTTAGTTTGTCAATCTTTGTTGTACCGGGTATTAGTGTTCTTAACAATGTTCTTTTGGGGTATTCCGAACAAATTCAAATTCTTTTTATAGGAAATCAGAACTAAATCAAAACGATAAATTAAAATTAACAGCCACTAAACCTAATATATGTGTAAACTTACATATATTGAAAATATCAACACTGACTCAAATGTTTTTTAAAAAAATTCATACGTCGTATCTCATGTCAATAATGTAAAATAAAAAAAAAACAGACTGCAAAATTGTTCTTGATTTTATAATTAAATGTTGTTTAAGATTAATATATATATAAATTTTCCAAATAACTCTGTACGTCGTTTAACCCCAATCAAACAAACAAACAAATCCAAGTAATTCTGTTAGGGGACAACCACTGTCACTTCAAAAGTGCACACAATTAAATTATTTTGTCCTGTTTTTATTTTTATATTGGTACAAGATTTTTAGAAGTATTAATACCAACAAGCTGCTGCCATGTATTTTCTTAAATAATTATCGGGTGTAGAACTTGTAATGTAAAAGCAGGCCTGTGCTGTTATCTTTTTCGGCATAACCTTAAAATCGGTCCCCTTAATTTTGTGAGATAATCTAACATTTGCATTTTCCCCCAGGTTTGCTGATATTTTCAATACATAAATGTGCCTTTATGAAAATTAAAGCAAAATTGCTTTAAAATACAATGTTCATTGATGATCGGATGACAAAATTTGTCAAAATCAGTAGCAAAATGCAAATTTAGATGAAGACCCCAAACAATTTGGGAAACTTATAAATCAGTCCTCCTAAAATTAAAGTTTGCATAACCATGAGGAGAGTCAGGAGACCCGGTTCTGTCCGTTCTCACCTGCAGCACCTGTGGACCCCAAGGCTTAAAACAATAAACAATTTGTTTTCTTCCTTTAAGTTAAAGTAAAACACTATGAGTTGACTCTCTGTCTGCTCCATCAACTACATAATTTGCAGCTTTAAACAGTTGGCAGGTCGATGCTAGTGTTGGGCTGTAGTCTAGTGTTGCGGAAGCTAAAACGCAACAATTACTTTCCAAACTACTGTGACAGTGTCTTGTGTTTGTCTCCTGTGTTTGTCTCCTGTGTTTGTCTCCTGTGTTTGTCTCCTGTGTTTGTCTCCTGTGTTTGTCTCCTGTGTTTGTCTC